>PVIR01002724.1:0-98150 GCA_004026965.1 Petromus typicus
CCCCTCCATGAAACTGGAAGAACTATGGGAGAAGGGAGCCCTCCACTTGTCTAACACAATTTCACTAACTTCTAACACAGTGTTTGGTATAGAAAAGGTTCTCAGTACCTATGGATTCAATGGAAGGATGGGTGCTGAATAAAATACAGACCAATGAGCTCAGCATGATGGTGCAGGCCTGTAATCCAAGCACTCAGGGAGGCTGAGGCAGGAAGATTACCAATTTGAGCTCTCCCTGGGCAACTGTGCAACTTAGTGAGAACTTGTCTCAAAAATATTTCATTATTATTATTTTTTAAAGGGTTGGGGATGGAGCTCAGTGCAAATGTCCTGGGTTCAACTTTTAGTACTGCAAAAAATTAATCAATAAATACACACATACCGACTGTTTGCTTTCACTTGGAAGTCTTTGTTACACAGGAAACTAACAGTGGACACAGGAAGAAGCCGCAGGCAGAGCCACTGGTTTGCTTTTAAGAGGCTTTACTGAGTTCTTTGTCTTTTCTTGCTACTTTTCAATAACCGTAGTCTTTGCTGATTTAAAGCCTCATTTTCCACAAAGAGGTGTCTTTGCCTGATCACACCATCCTCCAGAGGCTGGCTGGGAATGGAGCCTGGACTCCACGGAGCCCATCTCCCCTGTATTTCTATTGGTCACATTCTTCCTCCAAAAATATTTCAGTTTCCACTCATTTCAGCTTCCTAGCATCATTGTTTCGTTTCTCCCACTCTTTTATTTTTTCTTTCCTTTGCAGTTCATATTTTGTCAGTGCTTGGCGATCTAGGTAGGTTCCCCACTCACTTTTCCTCCTGAACCCAATTTCTTCTGTTATCTGGGAGATTACTCAAGAAGCTGGTTCCTGCCAAGCACCGTCTTTCTAGCTTTTCTGCTCCTGCCAAGAGTTTGCCTGATGTGTGGACGCCCTCGGTTGGCTCCCTAGAATCACAAGAAAGTAACAACAGTAAAAACATGGCCTTGACCTGTATTCCTCATCTTGCACTCACTCCTGCTACAATGTCGCCTCTGCCACACCGTACTTTTAGCCCCAACTCTCTGAAGTTTCTAGACATCAGCACCATGTGCTTTGTCTCCAAACCTCCTCTCTCTAGAAACCCTGTATCGTGAACCTTCAGCTCTAGATCTATCGAGAAACATCCCATCTCCTCTGCTGCATCTGGGCTTCTTGGGAAAAAGCCTCCAGCTATGTAGGTTAGTGTCTCAGCTCACTGCTGGTCCGCAGGGGCAGCCGAGCCCATAATTTTGTCGCATTACCTTTCTCCTGTCCCTGCGTCCAACCCGTGGCAGTGAGCAGGTCTCCACCATGCTCCTTTCCTTCTCACCCATTTGGCACCAACGCTGCACACACAATGGAGCCTCCAATAACATCGGGGAATAAAGGGACAGGATGTGAAGGGCCTCATCGTCCCATCCTTTCTGTCTTCAGATCTGTGTGCAGGGGCACCAGTCCCTCTTCCCGTCTCAGTGGCCTCATCACCGTCTCTGCTAATGATTACACCTCCGCGTCTGTCTGTCTTCATATTAACGTTCTGCTGCACCGAACCATTTCCCGTTCATCCTGCCTCCTCTTGGAAGCCATCCTTAAGGGGTCGCATGGCACACACTGCTCCAGAATCCCTCCGGGGTTACCACCTTCTGCCTCCATCTGTGATTGCTTCATCTCTGTCTTCATGTAGCACTTTGAATGAGTTTGCAACTTCCCAAAGCTTCACCACTGCACTTCTCTTGCATTGCTTCAGGCCACTGTTTTTAAGGTCCAAGCTTTAGTGTGAAGCCCGGTGCCCTTGAGAACTACAATCTGTTAAAATGGAGAATTTTTGGAGAGTGACCTCAGAAGGTGCAGACCTTTGAGCTCTGCCCTCCTAAGTTGGAAAAAAGATAGAAGACAAGACTCTGGCTTTTAAAAAATATCAACCTCTCTTTTCATCTAAACTTACAGAGGAAGGTCTACATGCATGATCTACATGTGCATTTGATTTAACTCATCATGGGTTGGGCTCAATAAATGCAAATGTCATGTACAGTTTGCTTATTGGCAGAGATGGGAGCATAGAAAGGAAGAATGGTATGAATCAAATGAGAGAAAGGAAATTTAAATTAAGATAGGGAAGATTTTGCCCATTACTCTTATTTTCTAGGTTCATAAGGTATAACCAAAAAACTGTGATAGTTCAGAGCACAAAAAAGTTGTCTATCTGTGTAAAAAGAAAGAATTATATACAGAAAATGCTCAGAAGCATATGGTACATCTGTGCCTTGGGAAGATACAAGCTTAGAAAATGAAAAGAACGATGTGCTTTTCTTGAAGGGATCCTGGAGGCAGAATTTCAACGAGTGAGCCGGGCAGCTCAGTTTACTCCACAACTCCTAAGTGTCATAGTTTCTCATCTTGAGTGAAATTTCCAAGATCCCTGCAAGATGTAAAATCGGCATTACCTCTGTTCCTCTTGGCAGATACACACCAGAAACTTCAAAAGCATTTGCCTGACTTCTGATTTCATATGCGTTTTGTAGCAAGAACTTGATGTCTTCTAAAGATCAGATGCATGAGAGGAAAGGGAGGAGATTTAGAAAAACTACTTTTCCAAGGAGTCAGTTCAACATCCAAATCATGTCCCTGTGCTGGACAGCAGGGCGAGGACCCTGAAGAAACCTCTAAAGTTCGCCTGAGGTCCCTTTCACCTACGTGGAAAAGAGGAACAATTTGTAGCATTCTCTCTGATTCTGCAATGAACAAAGGTCTTTTAAAAAAGAAATGATTAAAATCTTCTGAGTGTATTGCCCCTTGTCCCATTCTCTGTGCAGTACTGACTTGACCCCAAAACCTCCTCACTGAGCTACACTCCCAGACCCCAAATGTCTAAAAACAAAAAATTTTTTTTTTTGAGACAGAGTCTCACTTTGTAGTTCAGGCTGGTCCTGAGCTCAGCCTCAAACTCACATCACAGCAATCCTCCTGCCTCTGCCTCCTGAGTGCTGGGATTACAGGCATGAGAACCACACCCAGCACTGTGGTATGTGGTACAAATTGCTGGTGGGTGTGAGTCACCATGCCTGGCATGGATTTATGTGGTTACTGGGGATTGAACCCTGGACCTTGTGTTTGCAAGGCAGGGGCCGAAACAACTGAGCTAAATCCCTAGCCCCTACAATGTTTAAAATTTTGACACGGGTTCTCACTAAGTTGTCAACTTTCCTAGACTGGGCTCACACTTGCCATTTGCCAACCTCAGCCTCCCACAGTTCCAGGTTGCGGGTGTCTTCCATCACATCCATTTATCACAGCATCTTCTTTTCTATGTACATGGAACCTTTCACATGGTCTCTGCTGGTGTTCCCTGGGGAGACTATGACTCTACAGGGTGAAGAGGTTGGCCTTGTAGGGTGAGAAGAACCACAAATGGATACAGATTAGAAGGGAGGCTGATTCTCAAGAGGCCTCTCTAGACCTTGTGTGTGTGTGTGTGTGTGTGTGTGTGTGTGTGTGTGTGTGTGTTGTGGGGATCGAACTTAGGTGTGAGCACCTTCTACAACCATGTACATTTCATTTCAAGACAAAGCCTTGCTAATTTCCCAGGCTGGTCTCAGAGTTTCAAACCTTCTGCCTCTGGCTTTGGGTAGTTGGCATTTCAGGCCTACTCCAGCACACCCGCGCACACCCTCTGTTCCGAGAAAGACCTAGGTCCCATCTCTCAGCCTCTCCTGCAGCTTCTTCCACAGCAGTTTCCCAAACTTTGAAAAGCTCTTTGTGATTTTACTTTAAGTTCCAGGAGTTTGAAGGAAGTTCATGATTTATATTTTGTTGTGTTTCTTAATTTCTTAAATATGTTAGTGGACAGCTTCTTCCCAGACATTTGTAAATTATTCTTTTAAACTCAGGACATAGTTCGCTTTAGTACAACAGTTTTTAAAACCCATAAAATGATCTAAAATTACCATCATGTTGTGTAGAACAGAGCATCAGAACACAGCAATGTCAGGTGGAGAAAGACCCCCATCTTTCCTCACAGGGTGATGTCTGCCATAGGGATCGGAAACTCATTACAGATGTGTTTGAAATAGAACATTAGCCTGACTCTTCCCTTATTGTCTTACACCAGTTGAAACTTTCCTGCAGAGTGGCATCTGTGCCTGTGCCAGCATTTTGGGGTCACCTTCCTAGGGAAGACTCCTCAATAAAAACTGGTGACCCATTTGTGTACTTTTACCAATGATCTTGCAGTGGTAAACCTGGCAGATGCACCCTATCATTTCTCTCTCTCCCAATGTAGGCACCTTGTGTGTATTTCCACATAGCAACACCACATTGCATTTTATGTATGCTTTTCTCATATGCAGTTGGAGCATAAGGACATTTGCGCTGTCTCCTCTCCTTCACAAGGACAGGGAATGTATTGGTTCTGGGTGCAGGTTCTTCTTTCTTTGTCTGAAGAAGACACCATTGCCACCTGCAAATCCTCAGATATAGCCCCTTCTATTGCCAGAGGGACCCCAGAAAAAAAATCATCTAAACACTGTGGAGTACAAACATTATTTATCCTGAGTCAAATAAATGGAATTCTTGAAATGTAGATGAGACTGATATGGTCTGAAATGGAGCACTTCTGTTTTCTCTTCCTGATTTCCAGTGAAAACGGATGCACCACATTACCTATCTGGACTTTTTAGCTTCACTATTTAAAAGCTAATGGAGGATGTGGGAAGTGGGGAACACAATTTGGCTGGCAGAATAACTGATGGTTCTTGGATGTCTGGTGGGAAACAGACCTGGACCTTGATCTACAAGGAGGAAGAATAAGACAAAGGAAATGAAATTAACCTGCCCAGTAAAACAAGAAGCTATCATGAAAGGGGAAACAGGGAGAGGTATCTGAAGGTAGAAGGAATAAGCCAGCTGCTGGGAAAGAGGGAGGAGGCACAGGTTAGCTGGGGAGCTGCCATCTTGGGGAAATGGCCAGGTGACCTCAAGGAGTGGAAGCTTTATGCACATTAATAATCAGTTTTCAAACATGTGCTCCTGTACTTTTAACGTGTGGTAAATTTTGTTAAAAGCACCATCTTTCTGGGTAATTAATACCTTGGGAAAGTCTTAGAGGAACAATCGTGTTTCCACATTTGTTTTGAGGCAGAGAGGGAGAACAGATACAAGAGGTAAGAACCCAAGAGAAAGACAATAAAACCGAAGAGGGATGTGAGGTGAAGGAATAACTACAAGAAATGGAAAGTCCCCAAGATTCCTGAGAAATGCGGGAGTCAGCTAAAAGAGGGATGTGGGCTCAACTCATTTTAATTTCAACATTGGCAGAAGGGTGGTGCTCTCACGAGATAGAAAACTTGGAAACCCACACAGCGGAGCCTTGGGTTGTACTTGCAAATGCATCTGACATTTTTATAAATGGCAGTTTCTCTTGATTTGTTAGTGACAAGTTGAGCAACATCTTCAACTTCATGGTATAAACAGAACTGAGAAATCTGCTTGCAACATTCAAACTTGTCACATCGTGAGAGGACCAATGTAGCTCATTCTTGACATCCAGAACTCTCCCTAGGAAGATGATTATGAAAATAGTATGTCTATAGTGTTAAATTCCACAAAGCTACATTATATAGATTATTGTTTCCTCCAAACATCATGTTGGATTTTGTTCCTTTTTCTTTCTCTTTTTGAGAACGCAACATGAAACAGAAATTTCTGGGATCAAGAACAGGAAATGAGTGATTCATCAGGCTGGATTTCACCCAAGGAGCTGTCTCCGCAGCTGTGGAGAAGGGCTGCAAAATGTTCTTCAGAGGACTCGCCTGGTACCGTTTCCGAGCAGCCGGGCTGGAGACCGCAGAGAACTCTCTGGATCCTGACGAAGGGCAATTGGAGAGCCCAGCTCGGCCTCCCCAGAAATATGTCAGCCGGCTGCACTGCTCAGCTGGTGCATCTTCTAAATGCCCCCAAATCCACATTTGGAGGCGGTCCAGGGTGACTCAGGACCGGGGAGACAGTGAGCTTTCACGGCAGGAGTAACAAGGTGTTTGCTCTGCTCTGAGCGACTGTAAGGATGATTTATTGGGGAAGTTGGTACCGCGATGCTATTTTCCTAAATCTAATGTATTGCTGGCAAGCTGGCTCGGATCGCCTTCACCTTCAAGGAGGGCTGCGGATGCGAGTCCAACTCATGCTGATTCATTCGTGTTGTCTCTCCCTCCCCCACCCCTCTGTTTAACGAGCACTCAGCGAAATCCCGTCCAATGGCGCCACCGGTTCTCACGTGCACAGTTCTGCTCAGGCAAGAGCGCTGCAGAGCTGCCACGGGAGGGGAGGCGTGGCCTCCAGCTTGTCCTTTTAACACGTGTGATGATGGCCGGGGCAGAAGGGGTGCGGAACACTTCTACGTCCTACCAGCACTGTTGCGGGGACTCAGTCCTCAGACTGAGTCTGGGTCCCTAGTGGGACTCAGTCCCACAGCCTTTTCCTGTCACTCCCCCCTGCTCATGGCTGGCAGGTCTCCTGCGTCTCTCTATGCCTTGGACAGACCCTACTGGTCTTCTTCTCTCCCTTCCTACCTCATCCCACGCTTGGTGTACTCTTTCTAAACCGTTCGTTTCCACCACATTGCTCCCTGCTCACAACTCTTCAGAAGTGCCTACAGGATCTTTGCAGCACTGGAAGCATTTTTTTTCTGGGTCTTACCCCTGTTTCTTCAAACTTCTGCAGCTGTACACACGTTTTCAAGGTGAGCTAGGAGAGCTGGGTGTGGCAGTGTAGCTCTATCATCCCAGAGCTCTGGGAGGCCAAGGCATTAGCATCACAGATTTGAGCCTAGTCTGGGAAATTTAGTGATGTAGCGAAACCTTGTCTCAAGAAGAAAATAAAAAGTCCATAAATTAGTCAGGGTTGGTGGTGCACCCCCAGAGATACCAGAACTCAGGAGGCTGAAACAAAAAGATTGCTGTGAATTTAAGGCCAGCCTGGAATACCTACTGAGCTCAAATCCAGCCTGACCTGTATAGTGAGACCCTGTCTCAAAATATACATAGATGGATAAATATAAATAAATAATAAGTGGCTGGGAATCTGTGGGGGTGTAGCTCAGTGTGAAGGCCCTGGGTTTAGTCTCCAATACTGAAAAGAAAAATTAAAGGAAAGAAAAAAGACTAAGGCCTATATGCAAGAACACATCCACCTATTAAATACCATGATAAACTGTGATTTGTACTTTTTCTGTCATTTAGTTTTGTCAAAGACCCAAAGCTGAGCACAAGGGTTAGGTCCTATACTCTCATAACTGCGCATGTCCCCTCCAGGGATAGTAAGAGATGGCCAGAGTAAGTTTATCCCTAACCTTGCATATTAATAAGAAGAAAAGGCTAGAAATTTACAGAGCATTAAATATAGTGGAGGAGGCCTCACTATGTTGATTTTGCAACGTCAACTGAATTTCAAGCCAAGTGAGAAAGATACTAAGAAAACTACATATGCAAACTTGGCATCTCTGAAACGCTCCTCTGCAGTGAGCTACTTGCTGAGCTGTGGTAGCTGCAGGCCTTCACCAGGGCTGCCAGCCCAGCAGAGGGAAGTGCAGGGGAGAGAATCAGGGTAATGTGTTCTTTCTCCAAGAGCTCTTGGTTGGTGAGGCTCCTGCTTGACCTGGGAAGTCCTGAGTGCAGGAGGTCAGGTGAGTGGTGGCCACTCAGGGTGAAGGGGAAGGTCAGGAAGCCAAGGACACTTGAGTGTCTCTGTGTAGTTAGACTGTGGAGAACAGGAGCAGCCTCTGAAGAAGGACAGCATGGGGCTCAATGCAGCTGTAAGAGTCTTTGTGGGGACAGTGTTAGCGACAGTGGCTTGAAAGATGGGTAGCACTCTCTAGTATGTTCTTTTTATAATTGAAATCTTCTTTGGTACATTACATATACACATCAGGATTTCACTCAACAATGAGAATTTGTATCGGTATATAACATAACTCAATTCTTATTTTTTCCCATAGCCCTACCCACCCTACCAACCCCACTCCCTAATACATACACTTTGTTTCCTTTCTTTTTTGTTATAATCTCATTATTTTCCCCTTTCACCCCATTTCACTTTGAGTATTTTCTATTTCACAATATGTAATATACATTCTAGAACTCATTTACATCTTTATTTTCTCATATCTGTGAAAAGATATGATATTTACACATCTCTGACCTATTTATTTCAATTATGAGGATGTCCTCAAGGTACGTCCATTTAAGTACAAATGATTTAAACTTATCATTTTTTATGGTACAGTAATACTCCATTCTGTAGAAGAACTACAGCTTTTTTTAAATCCATTATCCAGTTGATGGACATTTGGGTTGTTTCCAAGATTTAGCAATCACAAACTGAGCTGCTGTAAACATGGGCGCACATATGTCACCGTGATATGAATCTTTTAATTCTTTTGTGTGTATATACCTATCATAGGAATAGCAGGGTCAAATGGCACATCTAATTGTAGTTATTTGAGGAATCTCCAAACTGATCTCCACATGGGTTGTACTAGTCTACATTCCCACCAACAGTGGAGAAGGTTTCTTTTTCTTCCTGGCCTCGCCAACATTTGTTGCTGGCTAATTCTGAGATAGTGGCCATTCTTTGTGGAATGAGATGAAATTTTAATGTTGTTTTCATTTACATCTCTTGAATGACTAGTGATGGTGAACATTTCTTCACATGCTTCTTAGCTGCCTTTATTTCTTCCTCTGAAAAGTGTCTGTTCATTTCAGATGCCCGTTTTTGAATTGGGTCTTTAAATTAATATGCCCTTTTGTACACTTGTGATGGTCCAGTCCCCAGACCTGACCCACACAGCCTCTTCTTGCCTCTCCTACTACCTGATTATGGGTGGCTGCTCTCCTATGCAGCTAGTTGCCTGCGACAGACATTAATAGACTCCACTGTCCAGCATCCTACCCTCAGTGTAATCTTTCAAAATGTGAGTCTTCATCAGTGCTCAGGGAGAGTGCAGAGCTCCCCAAGAAGCTCCTCATGCACCTTGGTAAGGACTGGAGCCTCAGGTCAAGATACCACACCATCAGGAAGAAGTAGGTAGAAAAATAACCGCCCTCTGCTCATTCCTGACCCCTGATGTTCAGGACAGGAGCACAGAAGAACACGTTTAAAACACTAAGGGGACAAAAGCAAACTGGTTCTTGTTTTAACTCCTATGAACTTAACTATATAATACATATGTGACTTAAACATTGATGTGTGCAAATATACCTACAAGTTTTATTTCTTTTTTAGAAATCAATTCAAAAAGCACTTTGCAGATCTATTATGTGTTAGCAAGCTATGTGGCACTAATGACAGCTGTTTCTTAAAGGAATTCATACAAGGGAGGCTGTCACAAAAACATGCATATATAGTGCAATTTATATTATCATTTAACAAATAGTTATTGTTTGCTGTATCAGCCAGTGCTTACCAGAGGAACAGATCTAATGCAAGATATGCAAAGAGATAAGAATTTATAAGATTGGCTTACTATGGCCACCCACAGTTTGTGACAGAGACTAACGGATCTGTGTGCTAGGGACCTGAAGTATCCAGTTGGAGGCCTGGAGCTCAGTGTAGTATCCTGAGCAAGTCCTTACCAGGAAACCAAAGTGTCTGGGCTGGAATCCAGGAGATGACACCCAAAGACTGGAGATTCTCCCAGGAAACAGAAGCGAGCCTTCCTGCATCATTTCTCCTTTATACCACCAACACAACAAGTGGCCTGAAGTAGGTTTCCTGTCATAAGTAAATCCCCTCACCCTCACTCATGACTATGCTAGTCCAGTTTAGTTGAGTATTTCTTACTGAATTTGGCACAGTCAGTCAACTATCACACTTGGTTACTTCTTCCAAGAACTTTGTATTAGAGTAGCTTGGATATAGTAATCTTAAAGTTGTTTCTAGCTCTCATGACCTGGCTACACTAGAATGAGCCAATTTCTTTATTACTACTTCTCCAAGATCAACTGCATTTGTCTGCGGAACAAAGTGTGCATGTTTGTCTCCTTGTCTGAGTCCTGACTGTGTTTGATTGTTGCTTTGTTCTCCAAAGTTCGTATGTTGACATCTCAACCCCAAGGTGATGATGCAAAGAAGTAAGGGAAGGGATTAATTTATGGCATTAATGCTTGTCTCTTGTCCCTTCTCTTGGGTAAGGACAAAGGGAGAAGACAATCAGCTGGAAGGAGGAAAGTAGTCCTGACAAGCTCTGAATCTGCCGGCACTTTTAGCATGGCCCACCCTGACTTTAAGACTGTGAGAACCAACTTTCTGTTGTTGATAAGCCATCCAGCCTATGATACTGTGTTATAGCTGCCTCGACAAACTAAAGTAATTCAGAGCCTCCTGTACTCTGATTATAAATGCTCTTTTTAAAAATTTTCACCTGAATTTTTTTCTTTTAACTGAGTTCATTGGTACATTTTATATATTCGTTATGATCACATTCAACATTGGAAATTTATACCTGTGCACAAACATATTGATTCTCATTTTTCCTTTTCCCCTGCCCACTCTACAATCCTCCTATAAATAAGCTTTGTTTCCATTTATTTTTTGTTTTTACCATCAATTTTTTTCTTTCTCTTCTTTTCTTCCCCTTGCCCCTTTTCTCTTCCCTTTGAACATACTTTTCCTCTTTCACAATACCTATCTTTACATTCCATGTCAAGTCCTCCCTCCTTACCTGACTCTGATCTACCTGTAAAGTCCAAGGCATGTTCATTTCCCACTGGTCCTTAATTGCACCCTGGCACATGGCACTTGACTGCTGTTCCCTACAAGCTTTTGGCAGACATTGCTGCTGGCCGATCAACAGCCAACCCCCACCTAATAGAGAGAGACATACAATTTCCTAGTTTTCCTTTCACTTAGTCCAGTCCTGGGTCATGAAAGGAAATGTGTTTGGACATAGGAGAGAATATCCTTCTGTATCTTTCTCCAAAAATTATTTTGTCCATGTGTTATACTCAATGTGTAGGGGCCCAATTTTGACTCTGAGAGGACACACTGTCCATGTATTAAGGTGAGCAGTCCAGTCCTGAGGTGGAGCCAGAATACATTAACTTGACAGAGAGAGTTTACCACAAAGGATTATTAACTAAACTGGAAGCTCACTACAAATAGAAAGGAGACCTTTGGAGAACACAAGAACAGAGATTAAGGAACAAACAGACTAATGTAGAGCTAATGTAGAAAAACCAAAGAGCAAATCTTCACTTAATCTCTGAGAGACTGCAGTCACGATTCCCTGTGGAGTGTGATGGGCCCCAGGACAGAGAAGTGGGCTGAGGAGTCCCAGGGCAGGGCTGGAAGGTAGGAAACAGCTCATCAGGGTGAAGGTAAAATGTGCCAGGAAAACATCTTACAAAAAAATGCAGATGTTTGTGAACAGGGTACATTATTTAACTGTTGTCTCAGCTGGATGAGACACACCCAACTGACTGGATTAGCACAGTTATGGGTGTGAATGAATGGATTTGGAAAGACAGAAGACACACCCTGCATATCAATGGCACCAACCAATAAGCTTGTTACCTGAAGAGAATAGGAAGGGAAAGAAGAAAATCTCTCTTTGGTTCCCTCAGAGGACCTCCAGTCTTAACCTTCACTTTGGACATCATCTCTTGGTTTCCAGCTCAGACCCTTCACGTTTCTGAATATGGAATCTCAAGGAACACTACAATGAGCTCCAGCTCTTCTATCTTTGACTGACTTCTTTGGGTCTCCTGTGTGTAGACTGCCTTGTGCACTCCTGCACACCTGACTCTGTGGGTGACCACTGTCAGCCTACCTTGTGTATCCATGCACAGATGTCTCATATTAAATTTGTTCCTCTAGTGAGCACTGTCTGATACAAGGGGTAATGGTGAACTTTACCCTCTGGAGTGCCACTGAGACATGCTGGGTGGGTGTCTACTGTGGTACTCACTGGGAAGCTAGCCCAGGTTTCACTAGACACTCTGCTTTGGAGAGAAGCAGGTAGATCAGATGGTTCATGCCCAACCAGCCACAACCGGTGCTGGTGTCAGTGGGAAAAACTCAACAGAACCAATAGGGAAGACCATTCCTCTTGTAGGGGTCTGTATCCAAATGTCCTCGCAATGCCTCATATTGTCATAGACAAGATTTTTCAGAAGTGAGTGAATTTAAGGTGAGTGAATGTGGATTAAGGGTGTCAGATTAAGAAATGGGTGGCACCAGTCAATAGACTTGTAGCCTATTTAGAATATAAATGGACAGAAAGAAGGGAGCCTTGCTGCTGCTGTTGCTTCCCTCCCTTCTACTTGCCATGGACTCTTTCTCCCCTGCAGTGCTCCTCTGTCATGCTGCCCTGCCTTGGAGCCAGCCAACTATGGATTGAAATCTCTGCAAACTATGAGATGAATCACACATTTCCATCTTTAATGTTAGATGTTAGGTATTTTAATCCCCAACCCCTTCAGTGTGGAAAACTTCATGTTGAGTCCTCTGCACAGGAAGAGCTATTTCCAGAGTTCAGGAGCAGCAATACAGAGCAGAGCAATAGGGAGCTGAGAGCCAAGAGGCAGCACACTAAGAACTGGCTCAAGAGAGGAGAATGGGTAAACGACAGGAAAATATGTCCTGGATGGCCTGGGGAGCTTGCCAATCCAAGCCTAACTTAAGCCAGCTCTGTTTCCAGACTCCTTTTCATATGAGATCATGAATCATTTATTTTTCATACCACTTTTAACTGGAAATGCTGTTACTTGCAGCTGGAAGTAGACCCAGGCAGCACATACTGCACAGTAATTGCACACATCATTACGGCCCCATAAGGTTATAATGGAGCTCAGTAGTTCCTACCACCTGGTGACATCGTAGCCATCTAACAGCACAGCAAAGGCCTTGCTCATGCATCTGTGGGGATGCTGGTGTAAGTAAACCTAATATCCTGCCATTCATGCAAAAGCAGAGCAGAGAGAATTCAATAGAATCTATAGTACTTGGTAATGATAATAAACCACTATGCTGCTGGTATATGTATTTGCTCTATCATCCTTTTAGCATTATTTCTTCTTTATAAAAATGTTTCTAGAACATTATATTTTGTGAGGGGCAAAGTGGAGCGGTGATACAGATATGTTATGTGGAGTGACTGAATCAAGGTAACTAATAGAGTCATCATTACAAATATGGATCATGTATTCCCTCCTGTCTTAATGTGTTTCTTTGTTTTTCTTTCAATGTTTTGTTCCAACCATTTTCACACATCACAACCACCACCACCACCCTCTCTTTTATCATCCACATCACCTAGTCTTCCTCCCTGGTTTCACATTTTTGATACATACAATATATCTTGGTCATATCCGTTTTCCTATTACCCACGCTTTTGCCTCCTCACATTCTCCCTTATTCCTTCCTTGTTGTCTAATAATCTTCCCTCTTCTAGTTTCTTCTCATTTTTAAAGATCACACATATTAGAGAGAACATACAATATTTGTCTGAGTTTGGCTTATTTCACTCAACATAAAGGTCTCCAGATCCATCCACTTCCTTGCAAATGACAAATCTTCATTCTTTTTTTATGGCTAAATAATACCTCTCTGTGTTTGTACAGACCACATACTCTATCTGTCTGTTGCACTTGCTCACTATTTAAAGTAGGCTCCTCCTACTTATTAAAGACAAAAGCTTGCTGTGAAACAGTCTTCCTTGCTCTGCAAGAGCCTTAGGTTTTCTTCACCCAGAGGCCATGTAAGGAGATTGACCTAGGCCATCCAGGTATAAAATGCCATTGCTAGATTCAGGACTTCTGTGATGCTCATACAAGGGCAGTCTAGTCTCAAGACTCAGTCCCAACAACATAGCCCTGTCATTAACGATGCATGATGCAATTTTATCTGACTACCATTCATAAATTACAGTAGCTCTAAATTCTACTTGTCTATCACCCACTCAATTAATTAGCTGTGACTTGCAATTGAAAGTATAGCTTTTAAACTTTCTCTTGTGGTAAAATGCACATAGCAAAAATTTAATCACTTTAGCTATTTCTAAGTATAGCACATTAAGAATATTTACTTTGTTGTGCAATCAATTTTGCTTTATTTTTCAGTGCTTTCAATACCTGAGACAGTTGCTTCCAATAATGCTGGTTTTTCTTGATCATATATAGATATTATCTTTCTATTCCCTCCTATAAAACGGGCATGAAGCTCATTTACCTGTCATCTCCTTCTTCCTCTCAAATAACTATGTAAATATTTCAAATATAATTCTGTACACATTCAAGACTCTCTGTACCCACAATAATGCTCAAGCAACTCTTACTTCACCATAAATTGTGAACAGAATATTACTCTGAAATCAAATATGTCTCCCTCATTTTCAGAAGTTAAAGGGAGAGATAGAAATGCCCATTTGCCAAACTCTCACATTAGTGACTACGTAAAGTTTTGGATCTTTTAAGTAGACTCTCCAAGTGACCCATGGTTATAAGCAGAAGGCCAAATTTCTGTTTTACTTCTCAGCTTGGCTTTCTGAAGTTTTCTAAATATTGCCAGTCATTTTCTGGGATGTTCTCTCTGCCAGGCACGATCAGGACATCATAAAGCCCACATGTGTTGCCACTAGGAATTACTGCAGAGCGTCTCTGGCCTATCCAGGCTGCCCCTCTGGGGGATTCTGGCAGCCTTTAGCAGTTTCCTTCATGTCGAGGGACCCACTGCACAGCTCTTATCCTGGGATCCATCCTCCTTCCACATGGTCTCTCAGGCTTAAGGTCTCTCTTTCGGTGGAACCCTTTGTCTTCCCAAGGTATACTCTGTGGTGCTTCTTAAAGAATGGTGCATGGAAAGTACATGTTCTCAATCCTTGCATATCTGAAATTTTTATTTTGTGTGGACACCTAATAAATACTTCAGGTTTTGTTGTTTTAGAATATAAATATTTAAAAATTCATGCTTTGAAGCTGCACTGCTTGACCTTATTATATCTATTTTTATTCTATTCACAAAGTTACAAAGTTGCTGCTCTCTTATTCTAGAGTATTTCCATTATTAATCGGGTGCTTCACTTTAGGTCTTCATGCATGCAGACTCCATATGTCCTTGGGAGGAAAGTTGATACATCTTATACCTAGTGCTAAGCAAAACCAGCTGCTCTTTTTTTTCAGCACTGGGGATTGAACCCAGAGCCTTTGACTAAGCTGTATCTCAAGCTCTTTTTAATGTTGAGACAAGATCTCTCTAAGTCATTGACTTTCTCAGGCTGGGGTTACAGATCTGTGCCACCACCAGCTAAGCAATTGCCTATTCATATATTAAGTAGGAGAAAAGGCAAAGCAGAGTCTAGAGCTTGCTGTACCTGGCATGTTGGACAAGACACTATCGCAAGAAAGTGTGCAATTTGAGAAGAGCACCCCATCTAGTAGCTAGCAAGAAGCCTGGACATATAGCTACAGGAAAAAGATTCTGGCAACAACCTGTGTGTGTTTGGAAGCAGATTCTTCCCCAGTAGAGTCTTTGAATGAAAATGGATCCCAGCAATCTGCGGATTGCAACCGTGTGTGATCTTGAGCAGGAAACCGAGCGAAGTGGTGTCCAGAACACTGCTGCACAGAAACTGTGAGATAATAAATATTTATTTTACTTTGCAATAGTTACTTTAAGCTACTCGGTTTAGGTGATAAAGTTACACTGCAATAGGAAACTCATACATTTGGCCTCAAGATCTCGCCATTCCTTATTCAAAGCACAGCTCCACAGTGGGCATCCAAACTTGGTTCAGCATCTGTCAGGACCAAAAGCAGGCCTCAGCAATGGAGGAGAAGGCTGCAAGCTGTTGTCAGGACTTGACCCCATCTTTGGAAGAAGTCATTATTCTTCACATTCCCTCCTCGAACAACATTCAGTGAGACCAAAGGCAGATGTGTAAGGTCCGGTTGTGACAACTGTCCTGTGGAAGAGGGTGAGGAACTCAGAGTGGGTCCCAGCACCACCACTGCAAGGACAGAAAGTTTGGAAAGGTGGGAAAGCATCCTTTGTTGTGATCTTGTTTTTTTCTATGTATTTATTTTTTTTTGATGTGTTTGTTTTGATGGCTGAGGAGACTGAAGGCCAGAGATCTGACTTGACATAGTTCACTGGAGACCAGAAGCATTAGATTTGGAGTTACATCCTAAACTGGCTATTCCCTGACCTCCGAAAAGTTGCTTTGTGATTGTGATTAAGTCATTGCACCCAGAGGCCAATGCCGTCAAGTCCTGCCTGACCTTTGCATGTTCTGAGGAACTGTTAACTTGTAGCATCTAGGACAGGGTGGGACTTTCTGCACACTGAACCCCCTGGTAAACTCTATAAGCTAACACTTGTTCCCAGTCACCCACATTGTTATTCTTCAAAGCAACAATAACCAGATGTTTTTCCCTTTCCCTGTGATGCTTTCCCAGGCAGATCCTGACCCTGTTGTCCCTACAGGTCTTCTGCAGCCTGGATCACAGTGCTCAGAGTAGCTGCTCAGCAATCTGTGTGGTTTTGGAGGACAGTCTGCACCCAGAACTTTGCAGCTAATCAGGAAACAAACATTCCAAGGGCCCCTGAGTCAGGCTGCACTTACATGTAGGGGTTTGCTTTTTGGTGCTAAGTTCTACTCTCCCTGTTCACCTGCTACTTTGCACTTGGCCGAACACTCATGACTCTTCATGGCTCTCAGGCTCCTGACACGGATGGAACATGACCATTAAGCATTCAGGAGCAGCATCTCCACTGTTTATATGTGACCTGGGTCCCAGGGGCCTTTTTACATTTCTCAGAGATGCAGTTGTCTTAGTCTTCGTAAGTTTCTGGGTAGAAGCAACAGCAGAAAACACCAGTGGTCTGTGTTCTCTCACTAACACCCATAGACTCTTCTGAGAAGCTCTTACCAAAGTCACAGCTATCAGTTTGGGGCCCTTCCTTGCTCCTCTGGCCTGGAGCAGTGACTATTTCTGGTCATTTCTTGTACAGTAAGTATTCTCTCCTTACCCTCTTCCTACCTGCTTGCACTGTTGCAAAGACCTCTTCCTTGAGACCTGACTTCACTCTTTCAGTGTGATGTCTGTTTTCTGCAGACAATCAACTGATTAGGCTTCAGAAGCTGCCTGGGAAGGATGCAAGGGAAACATATATTTTTTACAAGAAAAAATTTCACTATAAAATAAATATTTATCTTTATTTGAATAAACAAGTAAAGAAAATATCTGCTGTTAAGGTAAAATGAGTTTTGGCCCCGGGTGTTAAGTAAAACAGTCACAATCCAGTCGAAGAACTCAGCTAGCCTGAATTTAGAGTTCTAAATAGGAACTTAGGGACAAACTCCAAAGGAGAGACTGCTAGGTGTTGAGTGAATAAGGTTTTTATGAAGAGTTGGTAGACTGGGCTTAGATTGGGTTAGCTAGAAGGGTGAAGCACGAGAGTGGAGGGGCAAGAGTAGCCGAGCAGCAACAACTAAGTGGCAACATAGCAACCACTTACATAGCAACGACTTACACAGCAACAGCTATATTTCACAGTGAATGAGACTGTGTATCTGGGTACAACATGGGATGGCAACAGGATGTAGGAATAGACTGCAGTTGTCCTCACCCATTAGATACTTAGGAGCTCCAACTCAGGCAAGCAGGAGCCAGATATGCTATTTATTTACTAGGTAGATTCAATTGTATTTTAGATGCTAGCACTATGTATAACATATTTTTATCTGGTTTAAACGTTTTCCCCAAAAGTTATTGGTAGAAACCCCCCAAATTCCTGTTAATGTTTTTGCAGTTGGGAGGCAATTAGGGTTAGATAAGTCATGAGTATAAGGCTTCCGTAATGGCATTAGTAGGTTTATGAGGCAGATCTGAGCCTGACTGATTTTTGCCTCACTGTGTAATACTTCTGCCACATTGTTTTACCTTCTGGTCCTTTGGGCACAGTACCTGACACTCACCATCTAAAGGAGGAGATATATGTGTTGGCTCATGGATTTTAGTGGTTTCGGTTCCTATTCATCTGGCTCCAAGGCAGGAAGGTCATGACAGAGAGCATGGCAGAGATAAGCTGCTGAAGTCATGGTGGTCAGGAAGCAGGAGGTTGGAGGGAGAGCTGGGAGAGCTTGCACTGCTAGGTTGGCCTCAAACACAATTCTCCTGTGTCCACTTCCTGTAATGTTGCAAATCTCTCTTTTTTTTCCTTTATTTTTCCAGTGCTGGGGATTGAACTCAGGACCTTGTGCTTGCAAGATGCATGCACAGCACCAGTGAGCTGAATCTCTAGCATGCTACAGTTATGAAAGTGCCTGGCCTATTGGCTCATTTTTTCAAGCCTCTAATCCCTTTCCCCTAATAGCCATTGTAGACACCAAGACCCACAGCAATTTAACCACCAACACATATTTGTTAAATGAATGAATCAATGTGGCAGAAGCATTGCAGTCAGAGATACGTGAGGTCAAAAGATCCAGACATGTGACCCTGTGTGAGTGCAGAGCAATTGGAGAAGTACTTATTTCACATTCAGTGGCTCTGTTAGTTTCTACTTGCTGTTTTTAATCTTAGATGAAATTTAGTTATAATGAAATGTACTTAAATACTTTAAAGTGCAGTGTCTTAGTTACTTTCTTTTTTGCTGAGACAAAACATCTGACATCCAGTGATAAAGGCTGGAAGGTTTATGATAGCTCCTTATTTGTAGAAGTTTCAGTTCATAGCCAGCTGGCTCCAAGGCAAGGTGGCACAGCAGAGGGGCATCACAGAGGAGAAGCAGTTCATGGCAGGGAGAAGGTAGCAAAGCAGTGAAGCAGTCAGGAAGCAGGAAGTGAGTGGCAAGCAACGACAACAGCAGCCCTCATTTTACCCCTTATATTCCACCATATGCTGGGTGGGGCACCTTTAATCATAGTATAACAGCCTTATTCCCAGCATCACATTCCTGGATCCAGCTACCTCTAAAAATCCCCACCTAGGACCACATTAGGCTCTTAGTGGACATCTAGACCCATGCTTAATTAATTTCTTGTTCTTCCTGATTAACTTAATGTAGTAAAGAAAACATGTCATTTAAATAAAAATGCTGCATCTTCCCTTCCCATGAGAGAGAAGCAGCCACTCATTACACACCCACTCATATCTACACATGTACACACACACACACACACACACACACACACACATGCACACACAAGACATCAGGGACTAACTCTTGATGCTATTTCCTTCCAGTTACAGATTGGTAGTGGAAAGCAGAAAGAACATGTCAGGGATTCTGCCAGTGCTTCCATATAAAAGTATAACTTAGTAGATGACACATTGTTTAGAAGAATATATTTATGAGTCTCTAAATATGTAAATACAGATTCAAAGCCAAGAAAGAAATGAGGAACAAATTGTTCCAGATAATAAAGTGAAGGAAGCTGCATTTTTAATGAGGAAGGCAGAAGAAAAGAGGACTCAAGAAACAAAGGAGTTGACGGAAACTTGAAGGTGGTAGAAAGCAGAATCTCCTTGTCACTTTGTAGCTTGTCTCAGGCTCTTGAGAGGAGAGTCTTGCGTGGGCCTTGAGACATTTGGGGTCGGCCCTAGATTTTGTTTCTGTGAGTTGCAGTAGTCTAGGGTACAAACAAGGACTACAGATTGCAAACACATTTAGCTAAAATACCATCAGAAACCAGTCAAGATGCTTTTGTGAGACTCACATTGTCTGTATTGTTTAGTCAATTTCCTTAAACCCAGCATGAACAAGAAACAGCCAAGAACAGTTCTACCCCAACATCTACTGAAAGTTTTATCTAGGTCAGCACAATGTAATACAACTCCCTTCAATACTGGAAAGGTCTAGATGCATTTGCAGTATGGCAGCTATTAACCACATGTAGCTGCTGATCAGCTAAAATACAGTTAATGTTACCAAGACACTGAATTTTTAATTTTGTTAATTTTCAATTAATTTAAATTTAAATAACACATGTGGCTTATAGGCTATGCAAACTTTTTCATTAAAGTATTTTGTGGGCCACAGATGGTTTCTACCACGTATAATTTTTTCTTTATTTTTACATTTCAAAAAATGTACAAATGTTCGAAGGTCAAGGGATGTACAGACAGGCTACAGGTTAGGTTTGGCTGGTGAATGATAGGTTGCTACCCCTGACGTCCATCTCAAAGCTTTTGAAAAATAATTTTAATATTCACAAAATAATTGACATTGTCACTTCAGTTTTACATGGAAAACCAGCCTTTACTTCCATGGTTCTGAGATACTGTACACATAAAAAGGCACATTTATCTACCCACCAAGTATTCTCTGCAAAGTAAGAGATTGTGAGCAAATAGGGTAGGAAATATTGAGTACAAAAACCTTTAAAAATATATATAGTGCACATTAGAATCAAGTTCATAAGTTTTGTGTAGTTGTGATAAGATACTTAAAAGGAAGAAAGATTTATTTTGCTCATAGTTTGGAGAGTTTAGTCCATGGACAGTTGTCCCCAAGGCAGGAAGATCATGATGGAAAGGTGTGGTGGGCAAAGCTAGTGCAATTAGGAACAGTGGAGCAGGAGTCATTCTCTCTGCCCACTTAATTCAAATGAGCACCGTGTGGTCACTCCTCCTTCTAGTGTCCTAAGAGAGGTAAAAATTTTTTTTAAAAAAATTGAGGAAATCTTTGATGCTGTAGGTAAGACTGTATGTGTGTTGAATCTCCTGGCCTGCACTTCAGTCACCTTCACCCTAGTTACACCTCACGTAGGATTTATAATTGTGTACTCCATGTCACACATTAATTAAAGTCAAAGTCAATTACAAAGCATGGGTGTTGACAGACCCTAAGATGACTCAGCATCATGTAGATCATTTCTGTCAATCACATCCAGGGATGAGGGTACCTGGGCAGAAGTGCATAACCTCTAAGTTCCGAAAGCCTGATACGCACATGTCCCCTTGTGTTGCTATTTCTGTGTGCTATGAATTGTGTGCAGTGCTTCTAGTTTTCTGTTTCCTGGGCACCACTTTTCTGTCTGTACTCCAACCTTTGTCATCACAGACTTGTCCTAAACAGAGCTTCCATGATCTTCAGTAATGTAGTTGCTTACCCTTGGGGGTACAATTTGCAATTCTTTCCTCATTAAACACAAAAGCCTGGGCTGTGTCAGGTATTCCACACTAATAAAGTTGCTTAGTTCATGGTGCTCAGGAAATGGAGCAAAGGAATAGTGCCAAAGAGGAAGGGGCTAGGGACCAGGTATGGTACCAACACCACATCTCTACTGCTCACTCAGACACACTTTAGATAGGTACATTGCCAGTTCCTGGGTGGCTCACAAGCCAACTGAGTTGACAGTGAACTTGGTCCATGGTGAGTGTAATATGCACGCATAGAGACTAGATACAGAGTGGATATTTGCATAGAGTATATGTATGTAGTGTGCATGTGTGCATATGCACAAGAGCCATGTGTGTGGGTGCATGGCATGGGGAAGTATAGGTGCCCATAGTGTGTGTGTGTGTGTGTGTGTGTGTGTGTGTGTGTGTCTGCATGCATGTATGTGTGAACCATCTATCATCTCTCAGAACGAGTGCTCCACTGAGCTCAACATCAGAACCATTTGTGGGAGAAGCCTGCTGAGGAAAGTCTTCCAGGGTCTCAGAGTAGGGGCACAGGCAGCATATAATTAAGTGCTAGTCAGAAGGAGCAGGCGGACGGTTCCTGTGGAACTAGTTCAGATCAGTTGTCATTAAGACCTTTCAAGAATGCTGGTGAGGTCAGCTCTCCCTGGGATGCTCTGGGAGGAAGCCTCAGGCTCTGCATTTACAGGCACCAAATTTGGCAAACACATCCCTGAGCCTACAGAGCAGATGTGTGGGCACTGGAGACTCCTGCCAGGGGGCCGACTCCACAGGGGGCTTCAGGGACACAAGGAAGAACAATTAAAAGTCACAGTGCCTTGGACAGGAAAGCAATTCTCAGCCTGTTTTAATTATGGAAATGGTGAAAGACTGGCTTGAATTTCAGGGAGCTTGAACAGCAGGTTGTGAAGAACCCTAACTGGTTAGTGGAGAGAAAAATCTTTCCTCAGAGACAGGGAAACTCAACTCCTCTATGCTCTGCTGAACTCAGGGAAAAACCACTGCAGGGACAGAACTGCCTCAGGTCAGGGGGCCTCCTTGGAACAGTTGGCCCTCCGAGAGGATAAAATCCCAGTGTCCTGGATGGATGCTGTTTGCTTTTGTTTTTGAAGAGATCAGGAAGAGTGAGAGCAGATTTGGACAAGGCAAGAGTGGAGTTGACTCTTAGGAAACACCTGGATTGGTCTCATTGCAAAAAAGAGGCTGAAAGCCCCTGTCTGCAAAGCTTGTGCTTCCTATAGAAGGTCTGGAAAGTGGAGTGGTGATTTGCCAGGCTGTGACTTCATTTATTCACATCTTATTAAAACCATTTCCATAGCTGCTTCTTCCGTAGAGAGACTGAGGTTTTAGTTCTTTTCTACAGAACTTTTGTAATAATATTCTCCCTACAACGATCCCATAGTGTTCCATTTATTTCTACTCTTTATGTAATATTTGAGGCAAATGGAGAGTGAGTGAACAATTTTCTTCCTCCTGTCCAGTACAGACGGCTGATAGCTGAGTTCCATGTTTGCCTCTGTCTCTCTCTGACCCTGGCTCTTGGGCCAACCCCCTATGTTGCCCAATAGGAAAGGCTTGTTCCATTAATCTGCAATAAGGTTGCAGTTGGTGGGGAAGGATGGAGCCAGCTACCAGAGGAGGGACAGGGCTCCATGACACCATCACTGAAAGCTGATGGCCCTTTCCTTGGAGTCTTTGGGTTACAAAAAGTCTGATGAAGTCTAATCTCAATGGGACAACTCTGATGGGGAAATTTCATGAGACACTTACCACAAACCCTCCTGAGTTACTCATTGAGCCTGATGGCCAGGGCAGAGAACTATCTTGGGGGCAAACTGTGTCTCTTAGCTGGAAGCAGCAATGAAAAACGAGCAGCCTCATACATTAGCCACTAGCTGGTTACAGTCAACCCGGACTGAACATTGAACTGGAATAAAGCACACAGCACACGTGGTGCTGGCACAGCAGACACCCCCCTCCCACACCCAGACAATCTTCTTGGTGTTGCTGATTTTGGTGACTGTGATGTCATTGAATGCTGCCAACAACAGAGCTGTTATCTCGCAAATGAAAAGATCTTAAAACTAACTGATGCCGAGACTGGAGCTTGTCATAAAAATCATCAGTCACTGATGTTTCTGAGCTTCTGAGTCAGGCCTCAAGGGAAAAGAACTGTGAAATTTGGGTTCAATTTACTTGTTTTGATCTGGACTTCTTTATGAGTAGAAAGAATTAAATTGACCATATGCGACCTTGTATTTCGAGGAAATCAAATCATTCAAACAAGATAATTTAACTTCTTGGCAAACAAGTCCTTCTTTTCTCTTCAACTCCAGGGTTATTGATGCAGGCTTTGCCTGAATACACTTTACTAGAGTTTAGAGGATTGTAATAGTTGTGTTGTTTCTCTGGTTACAACCCCAAAATGCACTGCAGACTTCTTTAGCTGAAATTGCTCCCTGCCATTAGTGTGTTGGAGGAATGAAAGGTGGATTTCAGCCTTCAAACTCTACTACAAGAGGAAAGTGGGGGAGGGCAAACCAAGCCAAGACTATGGTGAGAGTCCCCTCTTTTCATCTTCATCTCTCACATGTAGACATGATGAATATTCCCTGAGCACCAGCCATACATCAAGCCATTACACTGTATGCTGTACACATGTAGAGCCTGCAAAGGCAGCCCATTTCTGCCCTTAGGAATTCAGAACTGCTGGCACTTCTTTTATTTTCTTATTTACAATTTGAGTCACTTCATTTCTATAAGGTCCAGCCATTTGGTGATAGATAGAATGGATTGGTTTGTAAAATGATGGGTAATTCATAGAAGCTGGCTTTGAATTTAATAGATGAACTACATAGTAGTTCAAATAATACTTAAACATACAAAACAATTCTCTATAATATATATAGGAATGTATCTGAACATTCAGTCACAGATAATAGTCTCCTCTGTACTGGGGAGAGCGTGACATTACAGACAAGGAGAGAAGAGACTTCAGTGAATTTTCTTTTTTTTTTAAATTATCTTTATTGGTACATTAAATATACACATCATGATTGCACTCCATAATGGGGATTTGTACCAGTATAAGACACAACTTAATTCTCATGTTTTCCCATAGCCCCACCCACCCTACCACCCCCCCATATATATAAAATTTGTTTCCTTACTTTTTTGTTACAATCTCAACATTGTCCCCTTTTCCAGTGAATTTTCAATTTTGCTTTTATAGATGCATATTGAGTACGCAAAGGCTTATAAGATGTGTATGTGCATACACACATAATAATACTAAGTGAAGTTAAAAAGCTACGGCAGAACAGCCCTGCCACCAGAAGAGCCAGTATGAAGAGCCAGTATGGCCAGACTTGTTTCTATCTACTATCTCCTCCTCAAGAGCAGTCCTCTGAAGCCCATCCTTCCGTGTGCTTCACCATTGTAGGCTTTCATGCCCCTGCTCCTTCTTTTTCATAGTTTATATCTCAAGTTGTGATCTTTAGTCCAGAGCCATCTTAGCAAGTAAAGAAAGCACTTGAGCAGAGGGAAGGCAGGCAGGCAGGCAGTAGTGGGTACTTTTATACTCTCCTTGGTCACTTACCCATAATTAATGAGAAGCAATGTGGAGTGTGCATGCATCCTTAAATAACAGCTCCAACAGATATTTACTTGGAACATTTTTCAAATTTCAGAATTCTGAAGAAGCTCAGACCCATCAGGGAGCTAACACCAGAAAGCCCAGGTGAGCTTTATGAAAATTTTCAGGATTTTCCAAGTGGAATATTCCCATGATATTTTATGTTGGATTGCCCAGACAAGGAGTGAATATTTCTTTGAAAGCTGCAGCAATTTTTTACTTTGTGTTTTAATGTATGTGTTAATTTTGGCACTCTGTCCTGAGTCAGTTCTACCAAAGGTTCACTACTGGAAATAGTAATGATAAAATCATCAATATCTTAGTAGTTGTGAATCACATGCTCATCAAACAGTGGAGAAATCTGAAATCATGAGAATTTTTTAATTCTGCTTGTTTAATTACCGTGTGAGTTCAAGAAGTCTGAGTGGTTCAAGACAATGATTCAGTTTGTTCAGATTTTAAAGACATCTTGAATTCTAGGAAGTTTTAAGCAGCCAACATGTCCATGAGGAGTTCACTCTGGGACAAGTGTCTCCAAAGCCTCAGCACAGACCATATCTGTGCATGACCTGTTCTCAATTGGACTGCACAGCAGGAGATGAGCCCTAGGGAAATGAACAAAAGTTCATCTGTATTCACTCCTCGTAGCTCACGTCACTGCCTCACCTCCACTCCTGCCAGATCAGTTGCAGTAGTAGATTCCTCATTGGGAGCTCAAAACTCATTGGGAACTGCACACACCAGGAACCGAGGTTGTTTGCTTCTTATGAGAATCTAGGGCCTGATTAGCTAAACCATAGCTGGGGTAGTGATGCCAGCACGGGAAGATGACTGCATGTAGAGATTAACTTAGCAGAGACCCCTGTGCTACACTGTAATGATAATGGAAATCAAGTGCACAATTAAAATAATGTACTTCAATCATCCTGAAACCACCCTTCCCACACCTTTACTCTACCCATGAAAAACTTATCTTCCACAAAACTGGTACTTGATGCCACAAAGGTCATCTTGCATCCAAATTGAGATTCCAGGGATTGATTTGAAATGTCACAGTCAGGTGAATTAGGAGCACAGAGGTATAACTGGCTCATAGGAATGGAGGGTGGAAGTGTGGGTTACAGAAAAGAACAAGTAAAAATTACATTAATTGATTTTACTTGGACAGGTGAGCTCATAGGGGCAACATGGTAACTCAGGGAAAGGTTTTGCTTAAAAGACTTTGAGAAGTACATATGACAACTGAGTCACACGAATTAGCACTTCTGTGTTTGTTTCCTGGGGAATCTCTTTATCCTGGATCCCCAAACAAGGCTAATGCTTGTCCTCAATATCTGACTACTATTAGGGATATGAATCCAGGGATTCACCAATTGTGGATAAAAAAAATTTTTTAAAATTTTCATGTGTATATCCACAGATAGCTTTTGCTCATTTCCCCCTAAAATATCCAGTATGATAACTGTTTACATAGCATTTGTATTGTATGATAAATTAAGAAAGATCTAAAGTCCTCAAGGTACATCCACTTAAGTATAAATAATTCACACTTATCATTTTTTATGTCAGAGTAATACTCCATTCTGTAGAAGAACCACAACATCCTTATGTGAAATAAATGGTCACAGATGTGTAAATATTGTATCTTTTCTCTGGTATAAAAAAATGAAGATGTAATGAGTTCTAGTATGTATGCTATATATTGTGAAATAGAAAAATACTCAAAAAAGGGGGTGAAGGGGAAAAACAATGAAATTATAACAAAAAAGAAAGGAGACAAAGTTTATGTATATAGGGGGCGGGGGTGGTAGGGTGGTTAGGGGTATGGGAAAAATGAGAATTATCTTGTGATATCTACTGGTACAAATTCTCATTGTTAAATGCAATTGTGATGTGTATATGTAATGTACCAATAAAGATTTCAATTAAACAGAAAAGAAAGATTTAAAGTCTATAAGAGGTTTTGCATTATACCTACACCATTGGATAGGAAAGATGAACATTTACAGGTTTTGGTATCTGTAAAGTGTTGGAACTAAATTCCATGTACACTGAGACACAACTATATGGTGTGTGTATCTGAGGAAGTAGGAACATATGGTCTGATGTAGTTTATTTATAGTGACAGTGGGAAAGAATATTTGAAGTCTAGATTACTTCAGAAATGCAGTCACCACCATTGTTTTGAATAGAGCAGCTATCTGAGTGTGATACAAACATATGGTAGAAGAAGACAAAAAATCTTGCATATTCAGGACTTAAAAACATCAGAAAGCCATGGTTCAGAAATGCTTACTGTTAGATTTCAACAGTGAATGAAATACTGGAGCGCTAACAGCAGCCAAGAGTGGAGGATAGATTACAGATAATAACAAGAGCAAACACGTTTGTTTTGTACTCACGATGTCCCAGCACATTATATGGCTCGGTGAGGAGGGCTTTATGATGATTTCCACCTAAGAGATGAGAGAAACAGAGTAAAGTGTCTTCCCCAAGATCACAGAATTACCAAGAAAGAATTAATGCTTCATTCTAGACAACTAGACTTCAAAGTACATCTTCCTAATTGTTACTGCATAGTTTTTCTTGCATGAAGGTTTTAAAATTTTTCTTTTCTTCTACTCTTCACACTTTGTTCCCTGGTCCTCTAGTTCTTTTCCTTCTAGATTCCTTTGACTCTTTCCTTCACTTTTGCTTCTTTTCTCCATCTTGGTTTTCACTTCTCTTCTTTGTGTTTTCTGGCTTCATCTTTGTTTCTTTCTGTTGATCTCTGTTGATGCTCCTCTTTCTTTTAGTTGGCTTGGTTGCCACATCTTGTGGGTATGCCCCTTTTCTCTGTGTTCAACTCTTTCTTTTCTTTACCTAAGGAGGGCACAGCACATAGTTAGCAGCATTGAATATTAATAGGCACGTACATCATACATTCACAGAGTATTATACTGTTTAGTATTTGTTGATTCAATTTCAAAGGTGGTAAGTCAAATGTCTTTCACTTGTAAAAATAATGCAACTAAAGATTAGGATATAACACTTAATAGGTATCTTATCCATTTTATCATTTCCTTGACAATAAGATAATGAAGGAGAATAAAAGAGTTCTCCATGAGTTAGAAAGCAAGCCTGGTACCAATATTTTTTGACAGCAGTGGGTTTCTCCTTGAATGATGGTAATGAAGTATGTGACCTTTGGAAAAGCTAAGAAGTCACTGCTGTGCTGGAGAAGCACAAATACACAAGATGACCAGATGACCTCTAAGAAATCCTATAAATTTGAAGGTCTCTGAATCCACACAAAATAACAGTATTGAAACAGTGTGGGCCTTTCCAAGGACACTTTAAAAATCAATCAATCCTAAATAAATCTGCTCACCAGTATCTTGAAAGACAAGTGCCAAGACTAGACTCTTTCTCCATTGCCTAAAATCAAATTCATTTTGGTAAATGCTCCCAAGTGTCTGCTGCAGGGAGGGAACTGTTTAAGCAAGGTGGCTACAAGGGAAATAAGGCAAGATCCTTGTCACAGAAGAGCTCAAGGGTTGGAATATGGAGAGGTCCCCGAGGTTTCACTGAGGGCCAGGCTGTGATGCTACATTGTCAGCTTGGCTCTCCACCCTGCAATTACAGTGGAAGAGAAGGCTGCACACTGACAACCAAAAGGAAGTCATCACTGAGTCATTTGTAAATGTATCCAACTTTATGTCACAGGTGGATCATTTCTATTTTTCCTGGACACCATTTGCTAGTCTCAATGTTGGTGCTGGTTTGTTTTTCCATTGCAATGGGACAAGGGAGTTTTCCAGAAATAGCCAGTATATGCCTTGACTTAGACTGAGGACCTCAGAAGTTTCAAAGATGGTGAGCTTTGGAAGCTCTGTACCCTCCCTGCTGTGTGCAAATTTTTTTTAAATTATCTTTATTGGTACATTAAATATACACATCATGATTGCACTCCATAATGGGGATTTGTACCAATTTTTATGACGACCTAAAACTTTGCTCATCATTTAAATATTTAAATTCTAAGAAAAAAAACATAATATTTACAGTGAAAGTTACAGTGTGAGTTCTTCATATGTAGGGGGTGGAGGGTTGTAGGGTGGGTAGGGGAATGGGAAAAAATGAGAATCAAGTCATGGCATATACTAGGACAAATTGTCAATGTTTGGTGTAATCATGATATGTATATAAAATGTACTTATTTCACAATTTTAAAAATTAAAAAAAAGGTGATGAAGCTAGTTGTGAACTCACTTTTCTTTTCTATTCCTTGATTTTTAATGGAAAGCAACAAATGACCAAGAGACCAGAAAGCCACCAAAAAGTCATACTGTAATTTTCACTGTGAATGCATATGTAGAATCTTACTAATTATATGCCTAAGTGTACATTTTTTTACTATCATGGCCTTTTGTATTTCTATATACATTTATCTGCATGTCCAATTTTTGTCCTTTTCCAGTGAAGTTTTCTGCCACTATATCTGTGAACAGTTTTTTGTAATGTCTTTTGCGCTATCTCCTGCTTCCCCAGTGACTCCAATCAATCTTATGTTGTTCTTTGAATTGTCTAGGAGCTGTTGGATTGATTTTTCATGGTCTCTTGCCATTTTCCATAGATTATTCCTCTCCTGTTTATTGGCAGCTATCCTGTCCTCTAGTTCTAAGATTCAGCCCTCAGCTTCATTCATTTTACTTCTCAGACTTTCGTTTTCATTTTTAATCACCTCGAATTCTGCTTGAAGTGGTTTAAAAGGTTCCATTGTTTTTGTTATCTTAGATTGTATCATGCTCCTGCTCTCTTCTGTAATCATATCTTTCATTGTGGACAGTAGCTCTGTTTTCATCTCGGAGATCAGTTCTGATTTCCATATTACTAGGTTGGCTTTTGTCACCAGCTCAGAAAGTTCTGGTGATTGAGCTTCAGTTTGCACCATTTTCCTTTTCCCTGAATTCTCCTGTGTTGATGATCTTTGTAATTGGGTTTTTGAAACTTTTTTCATTTCTATTCTGATGACCTGCACCAACAGAAACTGCATACCCTCTGCAGCACTTACCCAGACTCTCCCACACAAGAATAGGGGTCTCAGGGCTCCTAGTGTGGAGCCCTAAGACTCCTAGTTAGAATGTTTTAGGCTGCTGGCCAGAGGCTGAGGTCACTGTGCTACCTCTACAGCTCTTACCCAGACTCACCCACACGGGAGTAAAGATCTTATGGGCTTCTTGCCTGGTTTTGATGACAAAAAGACTGCTGATTGGTGGGGAAGTCACTGTGCAACCTCTGTGGCACTTACCCAGATTTACTTGCTGTGGAATGGAAGTCCGGTGGGCCTGTGGACAGCTCTCAGTGACAAAAAGGTCTTTCTTGGGTGGATGGAGGTACTGCAAGAACTCTGTGGCCCTTACTGGGGCCTGCCTGCTGAGAATGACAGTTCCACAGCCTTGAGGGTAGGCACATTACTTTTTACTGTGTGCTATTAATTCTAAGGCTTAATTGACAAATGTTTCAACGATCATTGAAGGCCCAAAGAAATATGTTTCTTTGCATGTCTGAGTCTTGGTAAAAGAGGATATGGTGTGGCAAATCAAAGGAAAATAAAGTCTGAAAATAGGAATAAAAGGGTAGGAGGATTTAAGAGCAGAATTTCTTTGCCTAATTTAACACAGGCATTATGACACTAACTTGAATTGGGATTTCTTGTATTTCCATTCATTTTCCTTTTGAGTTGAAGTTATATCTTGTCAGGAAGTGCTAGGGAAACAATCTAATTGAATAATATTATGGTTGGCTTTAAAATCATGGAAGAAAAGTAATTTTCTAGTGAATGGTAATGAGTAGCTCAGTAATAGCTATATCATTTTCACAGATGGCAAAATAAATACACAAAAGGGAAAATAAATTGTTTTGTCTAGTAGATCACTTACTTTGGCTTATGTCTTACTCTCAGCTTGCAATAAAAATTCTGGATAAAGCCAGACTTCTCCCCTCTTTTCCTTCTGGTGGACCTGAAGAAGTTTTCAGGCAGTCGTGTCATCTGTCTTCAACTCTTTCTTCTCCAGACAAAATCAATATAAGTGCTCTAACAACTTGGCATATGCTAGATCGAGCTTTCTTTTCAAATGTCATTTGATCCTGACCTCAGCTATTTTGGTTAGCAGTGCCCAATGAAGCCATCCGCATACCTGAAATTTACAACATATTCTGCATAGGGGCAAGTGGAGGTTCTGGCATGAGAAAGTGGTGATGAGAAGAGAAGACAGTCCCACAGAATGGCTGAAGAAGAGTCTTCCAGGTCACTGTGTCTATGAGTACCATATTTACTTTTCCCTGCTCAGCAGTGGGAGGAACTTCAATCTATCTTGGACAGCCAGGACCCACATGCAGCCTTTCATGACATTTGCTTTGCAATGAAAGCAGTTCCTACATCACAAATCTTTGTCTTTTTTTTTTTTTTCCAAAACAAAATCCATGAACACGTGTCTTCCCAGCTCTTGCTCAGCAGAGCTGACTTTTTATGCTGGGCCATTTTTTTCCTCTTCCATACTTGTTTAAATGATCACAAATGACAGACATGCATAGGAAAGGGACCATCCATCATATATTGTCTTATTGGTACTCAAGAGTACATATTATCTGGTTCGATTGTGATACAAGGTGACAAGTGCTGACCAGGTAAATGAAACGGGTGTTTGTGTCTCCAAATTTCACCTTTGCTTTCTTAACCTTTAATGTGACCAGTCATTAAAAAAATACAAAACAAAGCCTTCTAACACCTAGACAAGCATCAACTTGTACATATCTTCTAGGGTCTTTCTTAGTTCTAGTTATGAATGCTTGTATGTATTATCAAATACAGCACTGTTACAAGTCAGAAAATTGTCTCTCTCCTCTAGGCCTGGGAAAGTCATAACTAGTGTCCACAGATCTCTTGTGACCAGTTGACCTGGCATTAGAAGAGATTCAAGCTCCCAAAACCCTATTATAGAGGCTGTCCACTATCCATTCAGTATCAGAGTGGGCTAATTCACATATGGCATCTGAGTAAAATGAAGGCTTTGTTTTGTAAAAAAAGGAGTACCTAAGTATGCTGTATCAGTATTTTCAATGTAGACAGTCTTGCTAAAGGAGCAAAGAAGAGATTTGGCATAAAAATATGAAAGCAGTGGGCCAGGTAGTTAGCTCAGTGGTTCTGGGGTCTGTCTTGCAAGTGCAAGGACCTGGGTTCAATCCCTGGTAACCACATACTATACTGGGCGTGGAGAATCACCCCAGCAGCAATCAGTACCACATACTATAGTGCCAGGTGTGGTGGCTCACGCCTGTAATCCCAGCACTCGAGAGGCAGAGGCAGGAGGATTGATGTGATGTGAGTTTGAGGCTGAGCTCAGGGCCAGCCTGAACTACAAGCAAGACCCTGTCTCAAAACAAACAAAGAAAAAAATATGAAAGCAGTGCTCTGAAAAATTACCCATATATAAGTGGCCTAACTTAAATATAGGTGATGAGTCCACAAAACATTCTAAAACTGATTTCATCACACCCTTTGGGTTTGGGAGGAGTTTCAAAATAGCAAGAAGTACATACTAAGACAATAGTTTCTTTTAAGATCTATCCATGTAACTTAGTTGTATGTTGGAAGATGAAGAAAATGGAGATCTCTCTCTCAGCCAGTGAGACCTGAGTAGAGAATGTAGAAATCAGCACAACCTGGAAAGGTTGGAGTCAGTCCTCTGCTTTTCTATGGTCAGTGGTAGGGAGAGCTCGGCTCTAGCCTGGCTCTGCTGCTACACATTTTCATGTTAATTATGCACTTGCATGTCATTCCTCTGGACCTCATAGTTTTCCAACCTATACTTTGATAATGAGAGCTGTAAGAAAAATTCTCATTGTGAGAGTATATTGTACACTGTTTTTAGGTATATCCCATAAGCACGAGTAAAAAGGATGGTGACAGGAACATATTTTTTCTTCTTCCTTCCTTACCTTCCCTCTCATCTTCTTCATCAGATTTTTATGGCTTCAGATTCAGGAAAGTAGTTTAGAAAACACCTAATGAAACTTTGTAGTTTCCAAAACCCAGCACTCAGCAAAGTGTCTAACAGCATAGAACCCTAATCAACATTAAGTGCATGAATCTTTCATTGTCTATTAAACTCCTAGACTAGCATTCTCCAGTGAAAATACAGTAAAGGCCACAAGTATGAGCCACATATGTAATTTAAATTTTTCTAGAGTTGAGACTGTAAGTCAGTGGTGGAATATCTGCTTACTTTGCACAAGTCTTTGGTTCAGTCTCCAGAACAAAAGCATCAAAATTGAAAAGATTTTCTAGTAGTTACATTAAATAAAGTAAAGAGGAACAGAGGAGAGGGCCTAAATCTGAGTGTAATAGAATAAATACATTTGCCCTTTTTCTCCCCTCAATTACAAATCTAAAACCATGTCAGATTAAAGGAACATATGCAGTTATCTAAGGGTACCAAAAGCAAATAGTAGCAGAAGACTGGGAAAGAACATCCAAATCTAAAGTAGCATTAATATGATGGTGAACATCCTATTTTGCTCTCCATTTTTCCCTGTCCTATATTTAACAAACTCCCCAAACATGGAAAAGAATATCAGGCCTCAGACAGAACGTTAAGAGGAGGCCCTACCTTAGCTCAAGGAGCTGCAAAGTGAATTTTTAATGTTTCTGTTCATTCCTCTTCTGATTCCCCAAGTAATCACAAGGATGAAGGAACAGTGGACAGTAACAACCTGAAGAAGCAAAAACTCTGAGGAATACATAATTGCATTGAGTCTTCCCTTTGCATTTTGTTATAAATATATTTGTGCATGAATGTATATCAAGAAAATATCTCTGCTTTCTTCTCTATTTATCATATAAATAACATATCGACTACACATCACAGTATTTAAGTATTATTAACTTTATAGCACAGAATATAAAAAATTGTAGCCATCACTGCTTTCTGTTTTGTAGAAAAGATTAGCAAGTGTGTTTTCTGTTTTATATGGAGTAGTGTATTGTGTTAGGTGGCAGTATTACTCTCTTTTGTTTCTCTTAACATGAAGGTTAAATGTGACTCTCTTAACATGGAGGTTAAATGTGGCTTAAGGAGGTGGGCCCAGATGCCAAACTGACAAGGGTTAGATTTGTAATGATTAATTTTATGATTGAGCTTAGATATGGTGTCTAGATATGTGGTAAAATATCAGTCTAGACATTGCTATGAGGCTATTTTTTCAGATGAGATTAACATTTTAATCATTTGGCTCTTGAGTGAAACATCTAACCTTCCACCGTGTTTGTGGGCATCAATCTAATTAAAAGCCTAAAGAGAAAAGACAGACAATCCCAAGGAAGAGAGTTTTTCTTCCAGAGAAAATGTTACATTTGGGTCTGAGCTATCACACAAACTATTTCCTTGGTCTTCACCCTTCCAGAGTGTCTTGGGATTTTAGGCTTCTCAACTTGATGTCCTTTGAGCCCGTTTCTTAAAATAAATCAGAATAATATCACACACATTCTCTCTTTTACACACGCGCACACACACACACACACACACACACACACACACACACATACACACATACCTGCAATGTTTCTGTTTCTATGAAGGATCTTGATTAAATCCAAGGAACCTACCCTCCATTCAGTGGAGCTGTAATTCCAAGAAAAAAAGATAAATACTCATTGTTCTCCTCCTTTTCTCTTTCTTCCCATGGCTTCACTTTTACCAGGAAAGTAAATAAAACAAAGCAGTATCTAGAACCCCAAGGAATTTCTGCCTAGAGAAGTGAAAACATGGCTTCTCCCATAACTGAAACCATGAGGAGGAAGCAGCTCAGGGAAGCTACCCCCAAAAGGTGTTTATAACCTCTGAGCTACACACATTCGAATTAAAGTCTCAGAGCTTAATATGCAAAATTTCCAGGACCCATTTGACTATGAAAATTGATGAAATTTATAACTCATATTGTGAAAGGCAAACAAAAGTCGTGCACATGCATGATAAAGATTAAAGTAGCAGTTATAAACACTATGGATAAAATGTTAGAGTTGAAAATCTCAATAACAATAAATGATATAAATAAATAAGAACCAGATCGAGAACTAAAAAATGTAATACATGAAATAAAAATTCAGTGGATGGACCGAATGGCAGTATATTGATGTGACAAAGAGGCAGTCCATGAACTTGGGGAGAATACAAGAGATATTACCCAGTTTGAACAACATAGAGTAATAAGAATGAAAACAAAGAAAAGAACACATGAAGATGGTAACAAAGTTCTAGCATTGCCAAAATCTGAAGAGGTGAGATACTGTTCAAACCTATAAATAAATAAAGCATGAAAACTTTCTAAATGTGATGAAAACCCCAACTTACAAATTGAGAAGCTAATATGATAAAAGCAAAGAAATCTATGTCTAAATGTACACTAATACTATTAAAGTCTAAAAATAAAGATAAAAATATTTTAAAAAGCAGACAAAGAGGAAATGATACATTATCTTTAGTGGAGTAATTATATATATTACCTGTCTTCTGGGAGGTTGACACCAGAAGATTGAAATTTGAATCCAGCCTGGGAGACTTAGCAATGAGAATTATGACATATATTGGTACAAATTCTCAATATTGGGGGTGATCATGATGTGTATATAAAATATACCAGTGAAGAATTCAGTTAAAAAAATAAAAATGGGCTAGGGATGTAGCCCTTTGAGAAGATCCTGGGTTCAATCTGTTGTACTACAGAAAGCATGAAATAAAATAAAATATCAACACCTGCTCTGTGAAAGATACAGTTCAGAGAATAAAAACATGTACTACAGCTTGGTATAAAAGTTTTTGCAAATCTCAAGTCTGATAAAAGATTTGAATATCTATGTGATTATGCAGTGCATATATAATGTACAGGTAAAAATTTGAATTAAAAAAATTTGAATATCCAACATGTAGGGAACTTCCAAAGATTCACATTAGACAAGGAAATAGCTGCATTAAGGACTCAGCTAAAATCATGAGCACCATCGGAAGGAATATAAGAGTGCTTAGACTACGGGAAAGGACTGGGCACAGCTCAGTGATGGGGGACATTCATCCCCAGTGCTCAAAGATGGGGAAGAAAAGACACAGGTCTGGCAAGCAGGAGTAGAGATTCCCCCTCCTGAGTTTCCTGGGAAGCCCCTCCTGGGGCTCAGGAAGATTTCAAGACTAACAGGCTCAGGATGGCCCCACTCTTCGCAGCCTGCAGGAGAGAGGAAGGCCCTATCTTTGGCTACACTTGGTTAAGCCCTTCACAGAGCCCTTCCTGAGATGCCTCAGCTCCTCCCAAGCCCTCAGAGGACACAGGATCCCTCTCCCTCCTCTCTTCCTGTCCTGTCACTTCCTGCCTGCCCTCAGAGGCCCTCTTGTTTGATTTGCTGTGTTTTCCCTGCTTTTGAGTTTATAAATTTCTTAGCGGTTAACAACCATAGCAGCTGTGAGTTTGACATCGCTAAAAAAAGCATCAAGCCCCTGTGGACTCAGTTATTGTTCTATTGATGATAACAATAAAGTAACTTGAGAATTAAGTGGTGAATTTCCAAAAAGCTGAAAACACTTGGCCTGTAATTAATTATTTAACCCTCCAATAACTGTCTGATGACATACATTACACTATTTTTTTCCTCTTTCTTTTTTCTCCTCTTTTCCCTTTCCTCTCTCCTTTCCTTTTTTCCTTATTTTTTTCCACTCATCTCTACTTTCTTTAATAAGTATTTATGGAGAAGATCACATAGCAAGTACAAAAATACTTCCTGAAGTCACTAGCTAGCTCAGAGTATTATTTTTCTGTTTCTGTGATACTTGTCACAGTAATACTGTGATACTTGACATTACTTGTCACAGTAATAATTCAAAACTGAGGCCTTGTCCATTCAGTGAGATAACATGATTCTGGTAGGAAGATGGTGACAGCCAAAGGTGTACGAAATATCTGGAAGTGATAAATGGAGGACACTGAGGCAGCAGAGAATAGGCGTGCCCCGGTGAGTTAGAAGCAATATCCCAGTGCCCACATCTGTGAAGTAAGGGACACAAGGAGAGTGTGATGTGACCATTTTAATCGGTAAGAAGAACATGGAGAGAGGAGATCTTGGAATCTGCTCCTCAGGCACAAGCAGCACCATCTGGGAAGGATTTTCATGAGCTCCTAGCCTTGAGTTCTGTGCCAAAGCCCAGGAAGGTCACTCTGTGGCTGGCAGGGAGACTTGGAATATCAAGGTAAGTTACGAGCTCCAGGTTTGTCAGAAGATGAGTAGACTGAATGAAATGACTATCAGAACCCAGGGAAATCAGATCAAGGTGGAAGAAACAGGCTTTGGGACAAGGAGAGCAAAGATGGGACAAGGAGATGTCTTGTAGGATGCACTGGAAATTCAGTTTGGAACTCCAAGCCGTGTGTTCCTGGGAAACAGAGGCAGGCGAGAAACTCTCCAATCTTTCATGTTCTAAACCATACGGATCTACTTGCTTTCTAAATGCTGAGGTAAGATCTACCTCTGCCATTCCTCAGTGAATGTGTCTTCCTGCTTCCGCTGTACTCCAGGTCTCTCTTCGTGTCCTTTCCTTTCCTACAACATTTGGTCTTAATGAGATTCAGGACATGCTACTCCGAAAGATGACACCTTGGCACTTGACAAGACAGCATAAGCAGAAAAGTCACTTTTACTCCTTTCTTCTCAGATACCATGAGATTGTTTTTTTAAAAATTATTATTATTTTTTTACCATGAGATTGTTAATCAGGAAATATCCTTCCCTATGTCAGGCATGGAAATGCTCTCCTGTAACCAATCCTACGCACCCTAGGAGTTTGAAAGAAGAGGACTGCAGATTCAAGTCTACCTTAAGCAACTTAGCAATAAGACCCCATTTCAAAGTAAAAAACTAAAATTTAAGAAGGATTCAGGATGTAGAACAGTGTAAAAGCCCTGAATTCAATCTTTGGTTTCATAAGAAAGGGTAAAAGTTCATTTCAGATGGTTATTTTTGAATTGGGTCTTTAAATTTGGGGGGCTGATTTAAAAAAAAAAACTCTATGTGTACTCTAGATGGTAGCCCTTTGTCTGAGAAAGAGCTTGTAAAATTTTTTTGTATATCGTCGGTTGTCTTTTTGCTTTGCTGGTGGTTTCTCTTGCTGCGCAGAAGCTTTTTAATAAGATGTGATCTCAGTTGTTGATTCCTTCTGCTAGTTCTCATGCTGTAGAGGTTTTGTTCATAAAGTCTTCAAGAGTTCTACTAACCAATTTTCCAGTAGGTTTAGTGTTTCTGTTTTCAGATGAAGAAGTAAAAACCAGGTAAAAAACATAAAGAAATGTTCAACATTTGGTCATTTGAGAGATGGAAACAACACAGATTTCATCTCATTCCAAAAATGGCTGCTATCATGAAATCAACGAATAACAAATGCTAGCAAGGCTGTGGAGAAAGGGAACCTTTCTCCACTGTTGGTGGGAATGCAGACTGGTGCAACCACTGAGGAGAACAGTGTGGAGATTCCTCAGAAAACTAAGATTAGAGGTCTCATTTGACCCTGCTATTCCTCTGCTATGTATATACCCAGAAGAATTAAAAGATTCATCCCACAGTGACATATATGTACCTACGGTTATAGCCGCTCAATTTGTGATAGCTAAATATTGAAAACAGCCCAAACACTCATCAATAGGACACTAGATAAAGAAGATGTTGGTTTTTTAAAAAATATTAAACGGAGTATTACTCTGCCATAAAGAAGGATACATTTGAGTCTTTTATATTCAAATGGACGTATCTTGAGGACACACTCATATGTGAAATGAATCACAGTTGTGTAAATACTGTATATTTACTTTGATATGAGAAACTGAAGGTATAAATGAATTCTAAAATATATAATAGGTATTGTGAATAGTAAAATAGTCAAAGGGAAAAGGGGGTGGGATAAGTAGAAAAGAAGAGAAAGTAAAATATTGATGGTAGAAGAAACAATGCATACATATATAGGTTGAAGATAAGATGGGGGAATGGGGAAAAATGAGAATTAAATTGAATCATGTATTGGTACAAATTCTCAATGTTGATTGTCATCATAATATGTATATAAAATGTACCAATTCCATCAATTTAAAAAAAAGGATGTACCAATAAAGATCTGAATTTAAAAATTAAGAAAATAGAGTTAAATGACTATAGGTAGACCAATCCTTTTACTGTTTAAGTAAAAACAGTAAATAACTATAATAAATTCTTTATTAGAAAAAAAAGAAAGGATAAAAGTGATGAAGAAGCTAATTTTAGTTAAACATGATTTGCTTATGTCATCTACTTCACAGGATAGTATATGTGCATATATATATATGCATTATTAAATGCTATAGAAATTGTTATAGTTTAGAACTAGAATGTCCCTCCAAAGACTTACATGTTCAGAGGTGAGGATTTTGGAAAGTAGTTGGGTTACGGATGACAATACTTACTGGTGAAGATATACACTGCAGAATTCAGAGCTGCATATGCTGGCTGTTAGAGGTGAGGCCTGGTTGGATGATATGGTCATAGTTGCATGGCTTAGGAAAATTTAACTCTCACTTTGGGTTCTCTCTTCTCTCTCTGCCTCCTGGCCCTCATGAGGTGAGCAGCTTGCCTGCTCCAGATCCTTCCACTGTATCCTTCTTACCTTGGAACCCATGGACTACATAATGAGTTTTCTAAAAACTTTGAACCAGAATAAACCTGTCCTGCTTTACATTGTGCATATCGTGTTGCAAATAGGAAAATAACTGAGACAGGAATATAATTTTATTATTACAGGCCAAATTCAGAGTTTTCCTGAATTTCTCCATACTGCATTTCTTGTTTTTGAAGTTCAAATAGTTTCTATGTAAAGCACTGAGTTTAGGAAATGCCAGCTAGGATTCAGGATTAGTATAAGGGATATTTTGTGGTGGAATAGACAAAATAGTTGATCATCTGTTTTTTTGGTTATAAGAGTAAGTCTTTTTTTTTTTAATTGAAATCTTTATTGGTACATTACATATACGCATCATGATTGCACTCCATAATGGGAATTTGTACCAGTATAAGACACAGCTTAATTTTATAAGAGTAAGTCTTAACAAAACTTCTATGATTGACATTTTGAGATGCAAACTGTCCTCAAGAGTCCCAGTGTTTGGAATTGAGCACACTGAGATTCACATGTATGTGCAATGGTGGGGTTTCATCACCATCCTGCTGGGAGCACTTTACATTCTGAGAGTCCTGTGTGATGCAGTTTTACATTAAAATGCTTTTTGAAGACGTGGCTGTGGATGTACCCTGCTTCCAGCCTCTCAGCTCTATTCAGCTGCCATGGTTAGCTTTAGCATTTTTAGGGTAAAGATCCTCCTGGTAGCTTTTCTTTACCTGTTGCTTGGTCAGGCAGAGCTGTCACCTGATTCTTTCAAATAAAATACCTGGGAGTCTGGCTTTTTCCTTCCCTTTCAACTACAGATAGCTGGGCAATAGCTGCCCATTTATTTTTTTGAATTCATGGTCCATTACATCTAGAAGGTAAAAAGAAAAAAGCCCTAACTGAAGTACTTAAAATCTCCAAATAAAACATAGCCAGTGTCATTATTTTTGGAGCCTCTAATGGGGATGTTATTTTCCTAAATTACCTATTAACCAGACTCCAACCATTCAGTAGAGCTTCCTTTAGATTTCTTCCCTAAAGTTTTAACTTTTTTCTGTATAAAAGTCATAATCTTTAGGATGTAAATTTCTTTGTTCTTATTAATACTTGGAACATGCTGGCCTTTAGAGAGATGCTAGTCCTCAGTCTTTTCTATCTTAACTCTAGGACAGTGACCTCATTAGCCTTTATGGCACAGGAAGAAGTCATAGATCCCTCTGTCCAGAAAATCTGGTACTGGTCAGATGGCAGTTCCCCAACCCAGACAAGCTCCTCAGATAGTCAGAGAAGAGACTCTTTCCCTCCGTTACTTCCACTATCAAATATACAGAGACTTCTGCTGAGCTGCAGAGGTATTTGCTTTCTCCCCAGCCTCAGGAGATCCAGTTAAGCAAGTCTCTTCCAGTGAGAACCAAGTAACTTACTGAGCTTTTGCATAAGTGAGCTGAGCAGACACAAGGCCCACATACATCATCTGCTGGACCAGGAGTACTCTTGAAGGCAAACCCTGGTATCCTTTTATAACTTTAGTGTGTAAATGTACAATTTTATATAAGCATCAGCCACTTTAGGCCTCAGTTCTAGGACATAAAAACTAAGGTCAGAGTCTAGAGAATGTCCACAAAAACAAAAAATTCTTTTGGTTCTACAGAATTTTCTTATGAGAAAAACATGTGATTTTGGAGTCTGTATCACTGATCTTGGACTGAGCTCAGCATGGAGTATATTTAAATGTGTCAGATTGAACCATATGAAATTGGGTTTTGCAGATCAAAAATGGGTGAAGGTCATTAGGCATGGTGGTGCATATCTATAACCCCAGAACTCTAGGAGAAGGAGGCAAGAAGATAGTGAATTTCAGTTCAGCCTGGACAACTTAGCAACTTAGCATGCCTTTGTCACAAAATAAAAAAGTATAAAGGGTAACAATATAGCTCAGTGCACACATGAGAAATTGGGGGAACAGTTTAGATCTAAACCATAATGTTTGTGTTAGGAATATTGTAATATTATAGGAATATTTATCTTTGAGCCTAGAGATTCTTTGTACTGCTTAATCTTGTCTACTATCAAAGCTCTCTATTGTGTTTTTCACAATAGAATATTAGGAATATTAGGAATATTATAATGTACATGTGATATCACATAATGTGAATTTACTACTTTTTCATCTAATGTCCTGCTCCAGTTGAGTATTTTGGTGATTTCCACATCTTATTGTGAGGGACTTCTTGGAAGCTTTTGTGTTCTGCTGTCAGAGTATGAAAATGTGCCTTGGATGTAGACATCTAGATAGAAATGGTGGGTCAATAAAGTAGGTGACTATCTGACTCAAAGAGGAAATTCCAAAATGTTTTCTCAAGTACTCATACTACTTTTTTTCCCCCAGACTAGTCATATACAGGAATGTCATGAATATGAGATTAATTAAATACAGGCTCAATTTCTCCCAATGAGATAAGTGAAAAGTTATACATTTTTAGGTATAAACTTAGTGTAGAGGAATTTTATATTTTTACCAAAGTAGGTAACTACTTTGTTATCCCTTTTTGTAAATAGAAGGAAACCATGGTCATAAATAAAACAAAATAAAAATTATTTTTAAAAACTATAATTAGATAATCAATGGAATATATTTAGTCTGGGGTTGCTATTTCCTTTAGTAAAATGTAACTAGCAATTGTTAGCTAGAAAGAATGAAATGGAGGCAATTTTATTGAAAGAATACTAAAAATAAAATAACTTTTCCACTCTGTGACTTACTGTGTTTATTGCTGGGTAATTTTAATTTTTAAAATAATCTCCATTGACATCCAAGAGCTTGCCATAAACTGCTTCTCTGTAATACTTTTTCAAATAAGTCCTCTTAATCATAATCAATTCCTGGACAATCTTCTGAGGTTCTGACACACTATCGACCATGACAACTTTTCTATGGATCCATTTAATCAATTCCTTTTAGACTTTGCATCAAGAAAGTGTTTGATCCTCTAGTGGACCTAAGGAAAACATCAAAGTCTATTGGGTTTTACATTTTGTTTCAACTGTCAAGAGGCTGCTAGTTGAATATTCTCTTTTCTGAACTGCTTCTGATGTTTCAGTATTATTTCAAATATTTTGTATCATATGTATGTTTTAATATGATACATTACTTCTAATACTTTGGAAATATGTTATAAATGGGTTACTCTAAGATGGTATGACAAGAAGTATACTAGAGGTGTGACCTAAAGTATGACTAGTGTGGTGTGACAAGAAGTATAACTAGAAACTCCCAGCTCATCCCTCCACAAGAGAGACAAAGTAATGAATGAATATTCACATTTTGATGAAAATATCTAATGGGGTATATCAAAGGGTTGGTAGCAACCTTACAGAATATTGAAGCTCAGGGTAGCCAGGTAGGACAAAAGGGGGGAAAAAAAAGCCTTCTCTCTGTTTCTGCCACTCCATCTGCAAACGAACCATCTTCCCACTACTATTCAGTAGCTGGGTGATTTCCACATCTTCATTATCCTAAAGAAGCTTCTTAGAAATTTCCTCAGTCTGTCCTCTGTTGTTCAAGTGGTAAAATGTGTCTTATATATGGACATGCAAATAGATCTTAAAGTTATAGAGCTCAAAGGAAAGATAATTTGTCTGTTGCCTGAAAAATAATTCAAAACAGTGATCTTATGGAGACTTAGAAAGACATATGAGAAAACAAATTCAGAAAAATGATTCATGATCTTAATGAGACATTTAACAAGAAGACACTATAAAAAAGCAACAAATAGAAATCTTGGAGCTGAAAAATTAAACAAAGAAAGTGAAAAACACAATAGATAGCTTTGATAGTAGACAAGATTAAACAGTACAAAGAATCTCCAAGCTCAAAGATAAATGGTTTGAAATTACCCAGTCAACAGAGGGAGAAAGAAAACAAGAAGCAGGTAAGACAGCCTGCAGAACTAATGAGTTAACATTAAGTAAACTTATATTTGCATGCCTCCCTCCTTCTTGATCTCCCTCTCTGCTTCCAGTCTGCCCATCCTATGGGCTGTTTCTCCTCTGCCAGGCCCCTCTGTCATGTCACTGTGCCTTGAAGTCAGCTGAATGTGGACCAGAGCCTCTATAAACTGTGAACTAAAATGGATCTCAGCTTCTTTAAGTTGTGGGCATTGGGTATTGTGTCCCAGTCACAAGAAAAGAATTAAGACAGGGCCTGAGAGTAGACAGAAAAGAGAATTCTCACTCACTGTAAACAAGAAGGTAAGTTTGTATAGCCATAGTGATAAACAGCATGGAGCTCCCTGAGGAAATTAAAAGTAGCATTGCCATATGACATAGCATTCTCTTTCCTGTCATATTCACAAAGGAAATGAAATAAGTCATTGTGTCGCAGCCAGGAAAACGAGATCACACCATTTTCCACAACATGGATTCTGTAGAGCATGTTAAGTGAAATAAATCAGACAGAAATAAAATATTGCCTGGTCTCACTTTGTTTTGTGCAGTGTGTGTGTGTGTGTGTGTGTGTGTGTGTGTGTGTGTGTGTGTGTGTGTATGTGTGTGTGTTTTAAACATATGTTAGAGAGATGAAAACTGGTTGTAAACTTTGGGGTGGGGGAAGAAATTGGATCATATAAATTAAATGATTCAAAATAGCAGGCAAGTACGATGGAAAAATAGAAAGATTTTACATGCAGCACAAAGACATATTAAGAATTTTTGTTAAGTGATCTCATAGCTGTTCCTGATTGGAAAAGCAGAAATGGTTAATCATGTGGGGTAATAAATGTGTTCTCTTGTTTCTCTGTAGTAACCAATTTGCTTTTGGTATCATGTTACCAATATGTTGTATGTTTTTAAAGGACAGATATTGTGCTTGATTCTACTTATACCTGTATTATTCAAACACACTGACACATTTTGAAAGTAGAATAAGAGTTCTGGGGTTGGGGGTAGTGGTGGAGAGCTGATGTTTAGTGACTATAGAGTTCACACAGAGAGGACAAAAGCTCTGAATATGAATGACATGATGCTTACACCAAAATTTGAATGTACATTGTCCCACAGAAATGTACATGTAAGTGGATAAAATGATAAATTTCATATTCTGCAGATTTGCTACAATAAATTGTTTTAATTGGTGTCAAAATGAATAACGCTCTAAGAAAATTAGCTTTCATTGCTTCTGAATGAAAAGATGAATAAAGAAAGGCATGGAGGTGGCTATAAACACTTTTGTTTTCTTACTAAATAATTATGATGGTGGCTGCCACATGCCTCATCTCTTATGTCACAACTTTCTGGAAGGCAGGGATGCTCTTTTCTTCCGTGTGTGCATTTGTTGATTCCTAGCATAATGTTCAATCATGAGCCCTGCACAGCCTCTTGCAAGAGACATGTAGGTGACAGTCTCTTCTAACTTGGGGGAAGGGGAGTTGGGGAGGGCACTGAGCTCCAATGGAGCTTGCTAAATCATATTGAGGACTTAAAACATAAAACTCTATATAACTGAGGAGACATCGCCAGAGTGGAAAGAACACAGAAGGCAGGAGTGAGAGAAACATGAGATGCTGCTTCATTTTTCTGTCCTGACTCATTAATCTATACCATGGAATCCATCAGTCCTTCTACGTTTACTTGAGTTTAAGAAAGGGAAGGTGTAGGTCTTACACCAGGTACTCAAATAGTGCTAATTCCCCTCTACAAGTTTTCTTAAGGGTTTGTTTTCTGAGTGGAATTGAACTTCTCTTAGAATACCTGCTAGTGTATTATAATTAGCATTAATTTTAGCTCAACCTTGATTATATACAGTGATCTGAATGTTGAATGTTCATTGCTTTGATAAGTGACATTAAGCAAGTAATGCTTTATGTCAGCTGTCCTTAAATGACATTTAGGGTATCTGTCATTCTCCTGAGATCATGCTTTTGGAAAATAATGAAGAAGTTTCTAAAATCATTTTAGTCTTTCAATATAATCAACCCTTATAATACCCTTTTTCCCCTACAAAACTAGCCTATTGGTTCAACGAGTGATAATTCAGCCTTACTTTTGAATCTTAAGCATTCTCTCCAAAGTAATTATGCAGAAAGAGATTCATGATTGTGCAGACATTTACAGCTCTATTAAAGGATTCCGTTGACCCAGAGACCTAATGCTGGAGATAAGGAATAACATTCCTGTCACCACGTGAGAAGGAACCTCACATACTCCAAAATACTCAGTTGAGGGGCTGGAGAAGCCAGCATCAGGTGCTGGGCAAATCAAGGAGGGTGCTTATGAGATGCGAATCACATCCATTATTTGGCTCACACCTATGATGCTATGTGTGTCTGTCAATGAAGTTTGTTAAATTGCCAAAACAGTGTCTGTTCTGGTTTCTCTGAACTCCAGAGAGTTATAAAATTGCTTTGAGTGGAAAATTCAACTCTAGCAGAAATTACAAGTCTGCAGCCAACACCACCAAGTGAACTGAAAACCAGCCAGAATATTAAAAGCAACAAATGACCAACCACAAACCATACAAAATATTCAGGTCTGAGGTATGAAGAAAAAATACTCCAAGCATTCAAAAGGTCTGATTTATTAAAGGCTTGGTTTCTTGAAAATGTATAAAATTGCACAATTACTCATAGAAAAATCAGTCCTCAATGCATTTTTGTATCAAATAGAAGATATATGAAGACATCTATTTATACAAGGAGCCAAGGATTGGCTATGATTTATTGGGAAATTTCCTCACATGTAATACCATGTGAGCAACCAAGACTCACATGGAACCCTCAGCAGGAGAAATCAGGATGCAGTTAGAGAGCCTGGAAAAGGGCTGGCTTACACGGCTTGTTTGTGTGCAATTTGGCAATAAGGAGTCCAAGTGGGAAGGTTGGGAATCTTAAAGAAAGAAAGCAAACCTTGCACTCTGTTGACTAAAGAAAGCAGATCACCTCCCAAGAAAACCAATTCAGTTTGCTGCTTACTGTGTTCTCCCTACTCCCCTACCGAGAAGGCAGAGGTAACCATCTGGTCAACCGTGATGGAGTAGGAGCCACAGCAGAAACTGGGACTGATCTGACATAGAGAATTTATGAAAGTAAACAACACTCCAGTTAGAAGCTCATGCCCCTCTGAGTCATGTTCCCAGAGGGGCCATTTAGTTGGGTTTGACCAGAGGATTACATTTTCCACTGAGCTGCATAGAATTATTATACTTTGGGGATACAAAAGCAAGGAGGAAAATAGGAGGTGACAATTCAGAAGTCCTACTTGTTATTGAGGGAAAAATGTGTACTTTAGTCTAAAATGTCTATTCTGCCTCTCTTTGTGGTCCTGCTCTCTACATGTAAAACACAGTTTCTTGGGCATACTTAAGTCCTTTAAAGAAAGTTCATTCAAACAAATGGCTAGGAGCTAGACTGACTCTCTTGCTAGCTTCCCCATTTAAATTTCCACACTCAAGAGAACTTGCACACACAAAGCACAATACAGTCTGGGCCAAGATGGCATAAATTTTTCCAAGTAGTCTAGGACTATTGTTATGCCATATATTCCTTCTGTAGACACTCACAGGATATCCAAATTACATGATGAGACTCATGCAGTGAAGCACTTAACTAGAAAATTAAAATGTAAAAATGCAATAGGACATATATGTAGGATATCCATAGTTGATTGTCAGTCACATAGGACAGTGTTATGTCATAAGTAAGCTATGGTGACTTGGAAATATACTAAGTAAAAAATGCATATCATATACCTCTTCATGTAGACTATCATAGCTTAGCCCAGCTCACCTTAAATGTGCTCTGAACACTTAATTAGCTTAAATTGAAGCAAAATTATAAAACCAAAGCTATTTCATTTTTTTTCTTTTTTTACTATTGCAAAGTAAAAAATATCCTAAGTGGAGCTGTCATGAGTCAGAACATCTTTATGTAAGAGTGTTTATGTACATTAATCCACCAACATAGGGTTGCTCAGGTAACTTTGGTCAAGAACACTCACTCTTTTTTAAGGAAGCTCTACACAGCTGAACATGGTGATACATACACCTTGTGATCCCAGCGCTCTGGGAAGCCAAGGCAAGGATCTTGAGAGTTCAAGAATAGCCTGGGAAACTTAGTAACTTAGCAAGATCCTGTCTAAAAAAAAAAAAAAGAAAAAGAAAGAAAGTAAAGAAAATTTAAAAAAACTTGGGTATGTAAATCAGTAGGAAGACCCTGAATGTAGTCCCTAGTACCACTAAACAAGTAAGAAACAGAAAAAGAAAGATTAAGGTATACACCCCTGGTTTTAGGCATCACAATCTGTCACTGTGGAATTCTGTGTGGTGGCTTTGCTCTCCACTTGGGATCAAGTACTGTTGGGAACAATTCTATTTGGATGAAATAATTGCACAATCACACTATGACTGGGCTGAGCTTTCCTGCTTGCAGACAGATGTGGAGACTTAACTCTTCTCTTCACCTCTGGTAGCAACAGGGGATCCAGTGGCCCCATATGCTGTGATGCTTCAGAGCAGAACTACACCAGGATCTACATAATTCCTCAAGGATTGTTGTTAGCATCTGCCCTGCCCTATGAGATCTTCAACTACGTAATTCCTCAAGGACTATTGCCAGCATCTGCCCTGCCTTCCACATGCTGGGAGTACAGGTGTGAGCCACCACACCCAGCACTGTGGTATGTGCTACTGATTGTTGCTGGGTGTGAGTCTCCACACCCAGTACTGTATGTGGTTACCAGGAGATTGAACCTGGGCCCTTGCAGATGCAAGACAGGTGCCAGAACCACTGAGCTAAATTCCCAGCCCCATAAGTCACAATTTTAAGTAAGTCTTCTATGAATGCTCAATAAGAGAGATAGTTGTTTTTCAGTGTATCAAGCAATAACAGACTAGCAATAACTATTAATGGGCTATATTAGACCATGGTGTTCCCCATCAGAGTTCACTTTCCAAGTCTTCTGAGGTTCAGTTGTTAAAATGTCAATTTATCAAGTTCCATAGTTAAACATAGAGAATATACCTCAGCATGAAAATAGAAAAAAACTGTATTTGGCAATTGTGGTTTCAAATACTACATTTTTAAAGATATCATGGAAGTTACTTACTTAAATGATTGTGTGGATTACCTGTCTTGCTCTCATGTTCACTGAACCACATTATAAAATACCAGTGCTAGTTGGCAGTGATAAGGGAACTTTATTTTTAAAAATTTTCAAGGAATATCACCTAAATAAATGATTTACATCCCATGTGATTCTTACCAATGAATAAAAGTTTCAGTGGTTGTTGCTTAACAGGAGGATGGATATGAAAATATTTTAATCACTTTTTCCAGTAAGACTAAATGATGGGAAAAAGTATAAGAAACTGATGAATTTGTGGTTTGATGTGAATGGAATCAGGCAGGAGTTTTGCATAATTTTTCTCCTATTTGGGAGCCCATACTGATTTACTGCTAATATGTTTTTAAAAAATCAAGGAGGCACTTAGCCAAACCTCAGTTCATAGGAACGGAATTAATATTGCTGTAAAAAGGAAAGGGAGAGAAACTGGCTAACAGGAATAATTCAGCTCAGTGGCTATGTGGATCTTGTGACTCATTCTGGGAAAGAACTATCTTCTACCATTCTCAGAAGGGACTTGACCACGTCCATCAGCTGGTGCTCCAGCTCTTTGTACAAAGCATTTTAAAAGCCATCAGTGTTACCTGGAAAAAGAAGTGTATGTTGAATCATCATGTATTTGAAGACAACGGATTGTGGGGCAGGAGATATTCTGAAGAATTTATTTTTTCTTTTCATAGTATTTCTTTCCAAGTTAAAAAAAAAGTTGGAAAAATAATGCCTTGTGGAAAAATTTCAGAGTTCTTTTCAAATGAGAAACATTACAAGATTTATTTTTTTTAACTTAGTCTTGTTTTCAAATAAATATGGCACATGCCATTTAAAACCTTTATGATGAGAATAAAACTCATATGCTTCCAATTAAAATAATTTATTTCAATCTCATTGACAAGTACAGTATTTAAATATTCCATGGGACAAGTAAGGTTTTCATTTTTTTTTTCTTTTTAAAAAAGAGTGCGCTAGAAAATTTCCAATTTGTTCTGAAGGTTACTTGCTTGCTGGTAAAAACATGCTTCAGAGATTAACCCTCAAATTTTAGTGGTGACATACCACAGGGTCTTACTTCTCATTCATGTTACACAAGTACATCTCCACTGTTGGCCTTGTAATCAGAGTTTGGGGAATGGTCACTGTTGAGATAGTGACAACAGTACTGCCACATAAAAAGAGGTTACAAAAGTTCTTTCATTCACAATCACATGCTCAGGCATTGTCTTGGTTATTTTCTCATTGCTGAGACAAAATACCCAACACCTAAAGCTTCAGGAGAGAAAATTATTTCAGCTCACAGTTTGGAAAGGTTTGAGTCTGTAGTTGGCTGCCTCCATGGCAGGTGGTAGAGGAAAAACAGTTAATGGGGGGAGAAGGCAGCAAGCAGCAAAGTAGCAAGGAAGTAGCAGCAGCAAGCAACAACTGCAGCCTTGGTTTGCCCCTTTTATTCTATACAGGCTGCCTGTCCTCAGGGTAGCAGAACTCACACTTAGCCCCACCCCCTTAATTGTAGCATCACACTATAAATCAATCCAGTGTCACTTCCTTAATTTCAGCATAACACACTATACAAATTTCCACCTCCCCAAACTCCCACTTATGATCACATGAGACCTTAGGGGGACATTTAGATAGAAATCATAATAATCTTGAATCTACCTATGTTGGAGATTGGTCAGAACTAGTCATATAACACTATCCAACCACAAGGAGTGCCATGCAATGAAAATATTTGATCAACTGCATAAAATGAAGCCACATACACAACGATACAGCCACTTGAATTACTTACAGATTGGCTATTAACTATTACTTCTTGACATAGAAGTGTCAATGAATTCTAAAGTCACTTGTGATTCATATGATATAAGTTATTCCATCTTCTCCCACCTCCTCTTTGTCACTAGATATCATTTTAGGTTACATATATAGAGCATTTTGAGTGTGGATGTGGTTATTATTAAGCTAGAATGTTCTATTTACCTCTGATCATATTTTTATAAGCTAAATAAATGACTAGAGTAGTTGTTCCTTATAGACAATTTTTCTTTTCACAGTTTCAATTACCCATGGTCCATTGTGTTCCAAAAATATTAAATGAAAAATTACAGAAATAAACAGTTCAGGAGTTGTAACTTGCATGCTATTCTGAATACCATGACAGATTGTTGAATTGTCCTGCTCTATCCTGACTAGGACACGAGCCAACCTTCTGTTTAAGGTATTCACAGTGTATACACCAACAATCCATTAATCACGTGGCTGCCATCTCAGTGCTCAGAGTATGGTATTGTGATGCTCATATTCTTAGGCTTAGGATCAAAACAGTACAGTCCAATACTTTGAAAGAGAAATATTCACATCAATGAGAGGCTACATTCACATGAAATTTATTACAGTATATTGTTACAGGCGTCTTATTTAATTATTAGTTAATTCTAGTTCATATTAGTTTCTAGCTTATGTTAATTGTTGTTAGTGCCAACTTATAATTAGATTTTATGATAGGTATGTACATATAGGAAAAAAGCATAGTGTATTGGAATTTAGTTTTACCTGCAGTTTAAGACATCCACTGGGAATGTGGAAATGTATCCACAACAGAGAAGGAGAACCAATATGGATATCAACCATTTGAAAATTTAATTTTTGCTTTTTCCATTAGTATGAAATTGCATATTTTTCAACTACAACACAGCAGAGAGGTCAATAATTGTAAAGTACTTACTCTTTTTGAACTCACAAAGTATAACAAATTTCTGATTAGGTATGGAAAGATGTTTTCAGAAATTAATTTTAATAGCTGTCAATGTAATAAATATTTAATAAATATATTTTCAGTATTTTACAACTATCAAACAGCACTTCAAATGTACTCACAATAATTTTAGAATCATCTCAATCTATCTTCAATTTATTATGCAAAGACATCTGGAAAGATTTTAGAACTTGTACTATTTTGAATTCTCAGTTTTAGGAGTATTAATTATAAAAACTTCAGAAGATGCAATGAATTACTACTGCTAAGAAACAAAGGTCCTGAAAGAAAGATATAAGAGAGCTAAAGATGTTTTGAATTTACCTCAATTTCTTTCTTTCTTTCTTTCTTTTATTTTTTTATACTGGTGATTTAATCCAGGTCTTTCTCATTGACCAAAATTCCTAGTCTTTTCTTTTCTTCTTTTCTCTCTATTTACAATTTTAGTGTTTTCATTTTTTAGAGTTGATTTTACTGATATATTTTATGCATACATTATGATCCCATTCATCACTATTTGTACCTGTACATGACACATCTTGATTCTCACTTTTTCCCCTTTTCCCTGCCCTTCACTTTTTTTCTTTGAGGCAGATTCTCATCAGATCACTAAATCACCCAAGCTGGTTGTGAATTTGTAGTCTTCCTGCTTCAGCCTTCCAGGATGCTTTGATTACAAGCCTGCACCTTTACTTCAAAATTTAACTCAAGTCATCTTTAGACATTTCTCTTCACCAAATAAATTGCTATTCAGAACTCCAATGCCAGTGAAGGTAAAATTGGGGCTGCTTTCCTTATCTCCAGGCTGCAGGAAGAGGGCAGGGGTGGCTGAAGCAGCACAGTGCTGACAGAATTCTACCTTTGCCATTTGAAGCCATCTCTTCAAGATGGCTTCAGGGGCATTTTGACAAACCTCTGGTGTTCCACAGAATGCTGGTTGAACTTTACTATCACACATATTTGCTTTAGGTAAGACAAAAAGAAATGAGGTGTACAAAGATCAACTAGTGGCTCAAGTAACACAACTATATGACTGAAAGGTGGAATATCTACAAATAAAAGATAGAAATTCAAGGTATTCTGCAACAGTATTTCACTGACAAACAGCAAACCTCAAACATTTTGGCAGTATTTATTTACTAAATATACATGTTACATCTTAATTTGCTTATATTCATTAGGAGTCTATTTCCTGGATAGAGGAATGGATCCTAGGTGTCACAATATTTAAAAAATTTTTGTTTCCCACTTCCAAGGGACTTGATCTTCAGTCAAAATTCTGTTTTTCTAAATCTAGCATCCACCTGACTACAACTGCAATCACCCAATTAGTAAAAGTTTACAGACATCTTATCTACCTGGCACATTCTCTTCAGTTTCCATTATGCCTCTTTTATTTCTTCTCTGTATTCGCCTCTGCTCTATTTGCTCTTCAGCTTGTCCCATTTCCTTTTCTTATTTCCAATCTCTTCCCCATTTTCTTTCTCCTTCACCACCTCTAAAACATCCTAGTAAACTAGTTAACACCTGGGATTTCTTTTAGCATAGAAAATAGTTTTCTATTCCACATGGAAGATAAAAAAGATTCAAGTGCAAATGAGCAGCTGGGAGCAAGGGGTTATACCTGTGCGGCTGGGTTTCAGTTAAAGTGCAATTAATCAATCCATCATCAGGCATAAGTGGCTGATAACAGAGTCTTTCCTGTTTTCACAGGGGTAGCGAGTGGGGAGGGAGAAGGGGAGAGAGGACGGTGAAAGGCCTGGGGGCAAATGAAGGGGTTGGGAAAAGGTATAATCTAGAAATGGAGGGGCCTGGGGCAGCTGAAGTCTTGATGGTGCAGCCCAGAACGAATAGAAGCACTTGAAGTATCTACGCGCTGCAGCTGCAAAAGGGGGCCAGCTCTGTGTGATTTATGAAAGGGCGCCCATGATTTATGGAGACTTAACAAAACATCAGTGCGCAGCTGACTTTCTCTGAAAGAGTTCCTTTCCCTGGGGATTCAAGGAGCTTGGAATGTAATGAGGGAAACCAAATCTCCAATGAGAGACGATAAGGAAATGAGACTCTTTCTCACACAGACATACCAGAATTTATGTATCCTGATACTCTGGCCTCCCTAGGCCTCTGCCAGACCTGGCTAATCCACTCCTTGTTCCCAAAACATTCACTGGAACTCTTCCACCCTGCCCTTCACCCTGTCACCCTGTCTAATAAAGGTCACCACACAGGATTTTCTCAGAACCTTGAGTGTGTCTGGAATGATGGCCCCAATTCTCTTTCCCTTCCTCTCTGGCTGCCAGTTGAAATCCAATACATCCTTCAACTCGTAAGGTAAGATCTTTCTTAACTCCAAAGTTTTATAGCACTCTGTTCATATTGCAGTTATAACATACTATTGGTAAATATGCCTTTCTAGCTATATGTGGATGTGAATGTGTGTGTGTGTGTGTGTGTGTGTGTGTGTGTGTGTGTGTGTGTGTGTGTGTGGTAAAGACAAAAATCAATAATTTAAAATAAGATAGCAAGAAAATTTTAGGTCAAGGTATATGGTATGATTTTCTATGAGTAACACATCATTTGTAGATGTATGTGGACAGTGGATAAAGGAATCCTCATCTCCTGTTTCACTTCCACTGTCTCTCAGTAGAGCCTGGGATGGCTAGCATGTGTTTCCTGCTATAGTTTATATCTGGACATTCCCCAAAGCCTGATATGCTCATAGGTGGGAATTTGGGGAGGTGACTGGTTTATGGGGGCTGATGACTCCACTGAGGAATCAACAGCTAAATGTGACTATGGGAGATGCCCTTGTCAGAGGAGGAGGGGCACTAGGGAAGTGGCCTCGCTCCCTACTCTTGCCCCCTCTTTCCTTTCTGTATCATGCCTTGAGCTCTTCAGCCTCTGCCAAGCCTTCCTGCCTTGGAGCTAGCTGACTGAAACCTTTTCTAAATGTGCTCCAAAATAAACCTTCTTTCCTTTAAGCTGTGGGTGTCAAGTACTGTGTCTCAGTAATAAGAAAGTAAGTAAAACAATTTTAGTTAGGGATTCTGCTATTTATAGTTAGGGCTGAGTGGTACGTGACAGGGAAGTGGTGATATCAAATCAGCCTGGACGTGGCTATTAATTTACTCCCATTTCTGTCGACTGGTGATTGGTCTAGGAGCTCACGGGTATCTGAAGCCCAGCCAATCAACTTTTCTATCTTTCATCTCTTTATCTAAAATTAGATGAGAAGGATTTAGGTCTATAAGACTGGCATGCAGGGCTGCTGGTGGTGGCATTTAGAAAGAAGTCAGAAAAATCAAAGAGATTTCATTGGACAGAGTTTTCTAGAGGAACAGAGAGAAAAAATATCTGTAGATATAAATGTAGACATGAACATAGATGAAAATGTAGACAGAGATATGGATTTAACTATGGCAAGGGAAGGTATGACGTAGTCTCACAAGATCAGAGATAGGAGAATCCACAATGGCTGTCCATGTACTGGAGAGCTCGAGGTTCCAGTAGCTCCTTAAGTCCAAGAAATCAGAGGTTGCAGGACAAGAGAAAGGCAGCACCAGTTCAAAGTCAAAAGATGGATGCTCCCTTGAAGGTTGCCAGTGTGAATCTGTGTTGAAAGCCAGAAGAAGCTACAGTCTGATATCCACAGGCAGCACAGTAGAAAAAGACACATTTGTTCAAGCAGAATAGAACTTTTCTAAATGCAGACTGACTTCCTCCTTCTCCCACTTCCATTTCATCTAGACTGCTAGCCTATTAGATGGTGCCATCCACAATCAAGGTGGATCCGACTTTCTCCATTTGCTGATCTACATGCCTATCATTCCAGACACAGCCAAAGTGTGTTTACTAATCTGCCAGGTGACTCAATCCAGTGAAGCTGAGCATCAGGCTTACCACTTAACAATCTCAGAGATGGAGGGAGAAAGAGAGCTATTAAATCCTTATTCCGATCCCCAAGGTTATGGCTGCCTAGGACTTTTATGTCTGCATCCATCTAGAACTGTCTCTCTTCATTTGGGTTTCTGTCAGTTAAATCCAAGCATCCTTGTTAAGACCTAAATGGGTAGAATGAATTTTTTAAGTGGAAGTAGACTACTTAATAAGTGAACTAATTTATCCAAGCAAGACAGATCCCTATTGTTCAGGACACTGTGGAAGCTGAGGCAGGACGATCACTTGTGTGCAGGTGTTCAAAGCTAGCCTGGACAACAGAGCAAGACCTTGTCTCTAAAATAACAGCAATAAAAATTGCATTGGTAAGTGAAGTAATTCTAATAGAACATCTTACTTTTAAAAAATAGATCCCGTGTTTTTGCCTCAGGACAAATATCTTTGTCATTGTTCAAGGAGAAATGATGAAAGAAAAAAAGGGACCCCTCGACTCAGATTTGTGGCACAGTTACAATTTTCTGTAACCTAAGCCGCTTTGCAGGCTGAGGTAGGAAAACAAGTTCGAGGTCAGTCTAAAAAGTTAGGAAGAATCTGCCTAAAATAAAAAGTAAAATAGTGTAGGCATGTAGCTGAGTGACATAGTGCCCCTCAGTCCAATTCCCTGTGCCACACATACAGACAGAAAAAAAAAAAAAAGGAAAGAGAAAGAAACCATCATAGCTAGCCTCAGTGATTTATATTTCCTTTCCATAACTCACAAGGTGGCTAATGACCCAGAAAAGGTTAGCCTGCCATTCCCTTTTCGTAAGACCGTGTGCCAGCTTTCATGGATAACAGGTGAATAAAGGTGACCGAGGGCCAAGGGGCAGGCACACCTTTCCTGCACCCCTTTTTTGCTTTGAAGCCTTAGAAGAAGGCAGAGGCATGAGTGATGAGGTCCTTAAATCATGATGTGAGGGGTCAGGGACTTAGCTCAGTGGCACCCTGCCTGCCTTGCAAGCAAAGGGTCTTGAGATCAATCTCCAGTACCACACACACACACACACACACACACACACACACACACACACACACACACACCATGATGTGGAAATTATAAGAAATGGCTTATAAGAAGGAAACAATGTGTATTGCACTAACCTACTGAGATTGTGGAATTTGCCCAACCTTCCACTAAGAAGTGCCCAGCCAACTACTGGAAAAATCTTGAGCCACATCTTGTATGTTGTCAGAAAAAGAGACTGGCATCTAAGGATTTTTGTCAGAATCAACTCTTCCAGAAGGACTGCAGTGAGCGGCATTGGAGTACTGAGCATATTTGGGTGCCAGTGTAGTCATTTGGTATAGTTATCTTGTTATGCTTAACGCAGGTGAAATTGTGAATATTGATTATTTGATTGGCATGCCTTGGGTAATGGTTGGAGTATCACAGCAGGGTGCATGCTCTCTGTAATACTATTTTACTCTATATTCATTTTTACAGATTGCATACAAGATATAAAACATCATTTTTAATAGAGTTGAGTCCATGTTAAAAAAAAAGAAAAAGGAATAGACTAGGCCATATTCAACAGAATAAAATGGCTTGCAAACTTCTATAAATATCTGCACAGTAAGAACTGGAGGCCTTAGAAACCACCAGGTAGAAATGACAGTTGTAGAAGTATTTTCTTAAACTTCATGTGTCATTAATAATTTTTCTTTTGATTTTTAAAAATCATTTACAATCAAGAAAAGAATTCTCTGACAGGGACAAAACAAAATCAGTGGCAGATCACCTTTGACCTATAGGCTCCTATTTGTTGAAAAACAGGGATGTTGACATTAGACTTAAGGAATCGGTCTTTTAGGCATAGGAGTAGAATGAGTTTCAGGGACTTTAAACGTTCTTCAGTGGGCCACATGTAGGGGATGATTGAAGGTTCTGGATTTGATCCAAAGGGGTCAGTGAACACTGGCTTTGGGATATTTGATGAGCTGTTCCCTGGAAGAGGGATAAGTACTTTCAGAAAACAGTGAGTCACTAGGATGTTCTTTGTGGGCTCACATTCTGCCAGATAAGAAGATAGTCCAGGACATCTGTGCTCCTGGAGACACTTGGCTTCCATGGCCCTTAACCCCTTCCAAACTGGAGGGTCTGATTCTCTTATCTTTAATCAGGCTCCTTAGCAATATGGGAGGTATCTATTTCCTGACTATCCCTCATCATAAACATTCCACAGTACCTTCACTGATGGAATATACTGAACTCTTCGAAATGCCTCCATCTTTGAGAGGAGGAAAAATAAATTCTTTGAACAGAGGGAGATGGCCTGCCTGAATGAGAGCCTCATTGGTTTGAGGGAGTCAAGGTTATGGACTCAATGCAAAGTTTGGCTCCTGTACTCTTTAATCTTGGCTTTGAATAACAGACCTGGAGTTTTCTTCCCATCCCCAGATTGGATGACATGAGTGCTTTCAAAAACAAAGCAGGACAAACACCTTCCTCTGGCTTTCAGGCCAAGATAATCCCAGATGCCCTCAAACTTAACCCACACATGCAGGGTGGGAGCCTGCCCCTGAAAGGCTGAGTTTTCCAGTTTGACTTATAAACGGGCAGCATTCTAGACCTCAGAAACTCACTTAACAAGTGTCACCGGGACTTAGGATGAGCTGGCTGCAAAAATAGACAGAGAGCTCAGTGAAACATCCACAGTTTCAGAGCTTCTGGAAAAACCTGATTCAGGCGCAGGCACCAGGGTTCTTCTGTCAGCAAAAATAATTTCCAGAGCTTCCTTCTGGTCAGAGGACGGCACTTTGATGAGTACTAAAGACAGGGTTCTATGATTTTCCAGAATTGCTGGGCAGCTGCCTGGCTGGATTCTGCCCCCAGGGGCAGGGTCAGTACAAGGTCACCTGGGGCCATCCAGGCTTCTAAGCAAGAGTGGATGGTGTACCGCTGTGTTTCCAGGAGGAAAGCTTTCCCTTTCCCTTTCCCTTACCTCAGGTGAGGCTGGGAGCAGAGTTGTAAAACAGGCTTCACAGCTCTCAAAAGAAGTATAAATGGCTCTTCTTTTCTGCACATCATGTCCAACATTCTTTAAACAGACACTGCAAAGCTTGTTATTATAAAGTTTCTTAAAAGACAAGCCCCACCTGTTCTTTCTGCTCCAGCGGGACCAGTCAGTTTAATCAACAGTTCTTCACTGTCAGAGTGAGCGTGTGACAGAGCCCCAACCGGGTCCACACAGTGGACCACGCCCATCATTAAGCCCCGCCCACAAACCACAGGTCCCGCCTACCATCAGGCCCTGCTTCTTGCTTTGTCTACTAGTCTCCCTGAGCTGGCTTGGACTTGGGGTTAGCAGGCCGTCTGGGTAAATATCAGAATCCCAAGGAGGCCTCTGCCTGCATGCATGAGATTCGGCAAAGGGCCAATAACTGCACTTACTTCCTGGTCACGCCTTGTGGTGTCAGTTATTTCTGTGCATCACCAAATTGCTCCTCTCCTAGGAGAGGCATAAAAAGTAGAAGAGTTCAATGAATGGGCATTCTTTGCGAGTCTGGGGGACAGAGACACAGATGTAGAAAAGAAACAGGGCTCTTACTATGTAAATCCCAGCTTTGCTAACCACCCTTCAGGCAGAACTGCTCCCTGCCCCCACCCAATCTTACCATAGTTGGAGGGAGATGTGACTGAGCTCCAAACTGACCACAGCACCAGACTTCCACTGCACTACCCAGGACGGGGATTCACAGCCACTTTAATCACGCTCTGCTTAAATGCCTCCTGTCCTTAGAGTGCTGTCAGGAGCCCTGTACTCTGTCTAGCAACATCTGGTGCTTTAGAGCTCTAGCCTTGCTCCTCATTGCCGACTGCCCCTGATCTCCACTATTCCTCTGGCCTCTGTCCAGTGTCATCACCTTGCACCCCCATCACACAGACACCCCTGAGACACTCAACTGGCCCAGTGGCCTTGAGAACATCAGTCCCGAGGTCCTTGCTTTACAAGAGCATTCTCTGTGCCTTAACCAGACTCCTCCTAACGTGTGTCCCGCACCTAAGTTCCCTGTAAAGTTTCCTATGGTATCGATCTTCACGGCATAATGATCACAGCATCATGACCTTATGGCTATTAGACAGGAAGTTCCTGAATGTAAGGTCCACACCTGCTTTTCCTCACTGTTGTTCTTCAGGCATAGAGCACAGAGCTGGGAACTAGAAGGAGCACAAGTGGTGTTGTGGGTAAACGAATGTGCCCTCCTTTGCTTTGCTTCATCGTGGGCTGAAATGATACCACATGCCCACGTGTGCTCTAGAAAGACACCCTGTCAAAAGCCACCCTGGACTCCTCCAGCACTCCAGCTGGTTCCAGATCCAACAAGTGAAGATGTGGCAACAGTGTGTCTAGGAACATCCTCAGCACTCTAGCTGGGGCAACATCACATAATGCTCACAGAGCTGTAGAGGACATCACTGGGCTGGTGGCCTTGATGGGCTCCTAGAGAGGATGTAGTGGGCCAACCTGTTGTGCACATGCAGCACCATATGCAGAGCAGGACATGACTTAGAGAAGAAAATGGACAGATTCAGTTTGGAGGAGAAACATGACAATCAAGGAAAGTCTGGTGGCAGGTGGAAAGAGGAAGAAATGCATGAAAGCTCTCTTCAGATTCATGCCAATTGTCATTTGGAAGATTTACTAGACTTTATGAGAGTTGTAAATGTGCTTCATTGTGGGGAAAGAGTGGCACATGTACTCTAGATCATAAAAATATGTAATAGTTATAATTACTTAGATTTATCCTAGAGGAAAAGTCCTCTAGGATATTTTGTTTCTGAAAGAAGTCCCAAAACCTTAAAAGTCAAAATAAGATGAAAGCAACCTATGACAATTATCAAATAGAGCTGAGGAGTAAAAGTAGGATCATATTTCCAGTAGGAGGAAGAAGAAAGGAGAGGTAAGAGTGGAAAGCATCAAAGCGTAATGGAGTGAAGGGGGGAAAATAATGAGATTATAACAAAATGGAAGAAAACAAAGTTTACGTATATGGGGGTGGGGGTGGTAGGGTGGGCAGGATTATGGGAAAAAATGAGAATTAAGTTGTGTCATATACTGGTACAAATTCTCATTGCTGAATACAATCATGATGTATATATGTAATGTACCAATAAAGATTTCAATTTAAAAAAACAAAAAAAGAGTGGAAAGCAAAGTGTGGGCATGACAAGTGTTTATAAAGCTTTCCTGGAGGTGAGATTCCAGCCACAGTCCTCTATTGTGTGTTCGCTGAAGCCTGGCCACTCTTGTATTTGACATGAGCTGAGTATAAACTGAGCTTTTGTAGCATTTGATACATTAGTCTGGTATAAACCTTATGTGTGACTTTCTATTTTCTCCTCGAATGTCTTTCACTGTGTGTACTTGTTGGACAGAATTAGAGAGAAATCAGCCCAGAACCAGCCCCATATGGTCTCTGAAATGGTTTTGATTCAGGGATCCCCCTGTGAAATTATCCAGAACCTCCCGCACACCTCCACACTCCCCAAGAAGCAGCCAGCACAGGTGTACAATTACCCAGAAGTAGGTTGGAAGCTTTGGCCTTCCGTGCTGGGACAGAGGGAGTCAGCACAGGCCAACTTGAGGGTCTCACTCTCGCTCCCCAAATCCCCAAGAGTGGCCCTGCTTCCAGGAGCATGACAGGGCTGAGTATTAATTACTTGCTGAATTTCATGCCGAATAAAACCACATGTGTCTTTCAGCTGTGGTTTGGAAACATTTCCACCCTGGATATTATCTGTGAAAATTGGATGGGATTACATCACCTTGCTGCTGGTTTATGCATGTTCAGATTTCATGTCAGCAGAACAAAGCAGGTGCTTCTGTGTACTTCCTCTGGGGTCCTCCAAGACAGGCCACAGCCAGATGGAGGCGTGGGAGGCCTGGCTTCCACACACACACCATGGCGGCCATCGCAAGGCTCTGGATCTGGGTCTACTGGCAGCAAGGATCCCAGGACATTTACTTTTAAAAACTTGAGTGATGCTCAGTGGTGAAGTATGTGGCTAACATGTGTGAGTTCAATCCCTAGCTCCACCAAATAAGCTAAGAAAACCATCAAGCCATGGGTTCATATTAGCCCAGTGGCAGAATGGAGTAAACAGGTCAGAAGAGAAGCAGTGAGAAAAATGAGGGGGTTTGGGCCCAAAGATAGCAGATAATATGGAAAGTGTTTTTAAAATATTTAGTATGATCCAACCATGGTGGCGCAGGCCATGATCCCAGCTCTGTGGGAGTCTGAGATGGAAGGATTGCAAGTTTGAGCCAAATACAGGCAACTTAGTGGTTTAACAATACCATACTCAAAATAAAAACATTCAAAGGACCAGGACCAGGCTTAGAGCAAAGGCCTTGGATTTAGTCTTCAGTTCTGCCCCTCCCCCCGAGAGAGAGAGAGAGAGAGAGAGAGAGAGAGAGAGAGAATATAAAAATTAGATATTGGACAGTAAAGGGACAAGAGAGTTAGATGATTCCCACATTTCCAGGCTAGGTGGCTGCTTCAGGGTGGAGCCAAGCCAGGTAGAACTGGGTCTTTCAGGGAATGTGTCTCAAGGGAAAAGAGCAGGCACCTAGGATCCCTGCAGGGCAAGCAGGTGTGCACTTTTGACGTACCGGTGGGAAGTCCAGTTTGGGCCCCGTTACTGGTACAGGAACCATCACTGTGGATAAGACCCTCCTGGGGCAGCATTAAGCGGGGAGCCAAGTCCTCCCAGGAAAGGCTCCTGGGAGTACAGCTTTTGGTTTCTGGGATAAAATACTCACAGATAATCTACTTTAAAGGATGAAAGCTTCATATTTGTTCTGAGTTGCAAAACTTCAGTTCACAGCCATTTGGCCTTAGGCCTGCGGTCACACCATGCATCATGGTGGAACCACATGGCAGAAGAGGTGGGTGGGATGAAAAAGACAAGAAGGAAGGAACTATGGTCCTGTGCCCCTTCAATGGCAGCCCTGGTAATATGACTTCCTTCTACCAATCCCCACCTCTCGTCAGTGCCAAAGCCTGGAACCAGGCCTCCAGCACATTGCAGGGGACATTCACCATCCAAATGATAGCAATGAACTTCTGATGGAGACTGAGGTAAAAGTGCTCAGTTTGGAAAAGGAATTTCAGATAGGAGAAAAGAAGAGAGTAGTCTTGGAAGGAAGATACACCAAGAGGAATGTTGAATATAATCCTGTTTGGGAGAAATAATTGCACAACTGGACTATGACTGAGCTGAGCTTTCCTGCCTGCAGACCAGCTATGATGTGTCTTGATCTTAGGACTTGATTCTTTATCTTCACATTGGGGAACAACAAAGACATGTGCTGTGATGTTCCAGGGTAGAATCACACCAGGACCTTTATCTACATAATTCCTCATTATTTTAGGATGTGAGAACATGCTACCTTCTGAGCGACCAGGTAGCCCTTTACATTTGTTTTCTCTTATGTCTTGATAATACTGCCCTCTGAGTGACTTGTTACATTGCTTTCTCCCGGTGTACTGAATAAAAGGTGTGCAAGCTCAGGTCTGCTGTCTTTGCTCCCCAGAGTAGCATGGATCAGGCCTAAGCTCAGCTTCTACTCTAAGTCTCATTTCTGCCTGTTTATTAATTATTTCACCCTGTGCTGTCAGACTCACAGGAGACTAGAACTTACTGCAGAGGTTCTAGCTATGTCCCATTCCCCTGTTTCCTATTGAAGGAATCATTATAAGAAGACACATATGTGTAGAATTCCAAGAAGTAGGTTGGTAAAATGTTTCAAATTTTGTAGAGGATCAAGGGTTATGACAGGAGAAATTCTTTAAAATGTTAATAGAGAGAACACAGTGACTTTTGCTAGAGTGATTCACTGGTGTATGATGGAAGAAGCTGAATTAGTAGGACTTAAAATGAGATTGGAGAGTGGAAGGATATAGGAGGAAACATTCTGTTTTTTCAGGATTCTTAACTTACAAAAGAAGAAGGAGGGAGTAGGTCAAATGTAAATGGTCCACTGAAGAAAATAATTTAATGTTGTGAGAATTTTTGATAAAGTGTTTGGTTTGTTTTCTTGAGGGTGACTTGAGTGAGTTCAGGAACGAGAAGCAGGACCAAAGAGAAGGTAGGGTGGAGGCAAAGGAGAGTAGTCAGAATGGCTAGATCCAGGTCCCGGAGCAGAACTACTGTGTACTGCCAACAAGAACTAACTAATCAAAACAGAGAAGTATCACAAAGTTACTACAGAAAAGTAACTGCATTTATGCCCAGAACTGTAGAATTTTCCTAGCAGCTTTTAACATCTCTGGTGTTGTAGCTGGTGTGGAGCTGTCCACCTGTAATCAGGAAGTGGCTGAGCACATGGCAATGGGATTCACCATAGAGGAAAGAAACAAGAGAGTCATGAGGGGAAGGGAATTTCACCAGAGTCTAGTGAAAAGGAGAAATGGTCCATATTGGACAAAAGGATGTGAATTCTCATATACATCAAGTTTGAGTCCCACCCTGACTAATGGAATTATTTGGGGGTAGGATCTCCCTAAGCTGTCCAGGCTGGGTGTAAACTTGCAGTCGTCTTCACTCAGCTTCCCAGAGTGTTGGAGTAACATTCAATGACGTCATAGCCATAATGTCTGACTGCCCTGTGGTCTGGTGCCCTGTGGACTGTGGTGCTGGCCAAAAAGCTTCTCACACTGACGATTGGAAGAGGTCTTTTTACCCATGGTGTCCACACAAGCTCGATTTTTTTGCCAGTATCTGAGACAAAAACTAGGTTGTCTCTGAATGTCTTTCTGAGGCAAAGTCAAACAAAAACATGAGAACTCTGTTTGTTGATCAGAGACTTGACCACGAGTAGATGACTCCAAGGCAGTATCTGCAGATGTATCAGAATGAAGTCCTCAGAACCAATTCCAAACCAGAAAGGATCTCAGGAAGACAGGTACCATCCAAACTTTCCATAGATGAAGGAAAATCAACCATCCCCAGAGCAAGAGGCACTGAAAGCCACAACTTGGGATAATAGCTTCAGAGACAGTGAGGAGCTGGCTCAGGCAGATGCTGTGTAGCCTGGTTCCCCCGGGACCACTGATTCTCCATCTTCCAACACAGCTACAGAGCCAGGCACTTTCCACGCACTGCTTGGCCTGGTTTGAGCCATGGGCAGCACTTGGCATTGTTCCATGACAATCTCCTTGGGTTGGCCTTTTGTCACTCTGCAGGAGCAGCAGCTCATGGCAGATATTTTTGCCCTGAAGGTGAACGTTCATCTTTGAATTGGAATTTCTGGTTTTCAAGCCACAGGATGAAGCTAAAATTCTCTGAAAGCATGTAAGGGTTATGCCCACATGATATAAAAGGCCCACTCAAAAATCTATGTCCCTGAATACTAACACTTCCTGAAAAGTTTGTCCTTACCATTTCTCTCATAGAATGTAGACAGCCTAAGCTGGTCATAATGTCCTATTTCTGTAATCCCAGCAATCTGAGAGGCTGAGGTAGGATGATTCTAAATTGAAGCCCAACATGAGCAATTTAAGAATTATTGAGATCCTGCTTCAACACTTAAAATACCAGTGATATTAAGGACAGAGATGTAGCTTAGTGCAAAGACTCTGAGTTCAATTCTTGGTATGCAACAGCAACAAAAGTAGACAAATCTTGGAAATATAATGTCTCTCCTCATTTCACATCTCACTGTGAATTATTTTATTAGACTTCTTTTCACCAGTGGTAATAAAGAAATCTAAATTGAGCATGGAATAGATGTCAGATTTGGAGATCAAATGTGCAAAGACGCAGTGAGAGGCCAGCTAGATGCGTGGGGTAAGGGAAAGGGCAAGAGAGCCAGATACACAAGACAAGTAACTCCCTGTGATCGTTCGTTAAGAACAGGAGTACTGGGAAAATTTGGTCACTTCCTTGTTGATGCTGGTTTGCATTTCAATCCTATAAACTCAGCAGGAGAAATTACTTGACAGGTCTCTGCCTCTGATCGTGGATTCAGGCAGTGAAAGTAGAGAGAAATGACTGTCTTTCAAGATTCTTTGGAAATATTCAATGTCTAAGACATTTTAATAGCACTTACAACTTTAATAGACATAGAAAGAGTTAACAGGAACTCTGTAACTACTGAGTCTGAACTTTCCAAGATTTATTTTATGTAGAAAATAGTCTGTGTACAAAAAAGTATGTTGTACACACATATATATCAATATGTAAACACATATGTAAAATACACATATGTATAATCCATATATGTACTGCTTAAAATAAAATATATTACATATAACAACATATGTCAATTTCATGAACAAATTGTTTAGGAAAAGTAGACAGGCTAAAAGTGTGCATAGACTATGATTGCACTTATACAAAGTTAAAAAATAAAAGTTTGGCTTTGATATTGGAAGTCAAAATAGTGGTTCTCTTTGAGAAGGGTTAGGGACTTGCTATTATTTATTTATTTGCCTACTTTTGCTTGCTGTTTTCCTTAAGATAGGGGAGCAGAGGTTGGGAAGTTTGGGTGCTAGGGTGGTAGAAATTTTTTGCTTTGTATATTACAACTTATATGTGTCTGTGCATTTTCATGTATAATATGTTAGCTGAAACTAACACAGAAAAGATTGGAAAAACCTAAGACTCAGATAAAGAAATAAATTTCACTATTCTTTTTAGTTGTCCCCCATGCTTTACTTCTGCCTACCCAGGAACTGTAAAATGTAGTGACTTTTATTTTAGTTAATACTATGGTTCTCCATATGATTTTATGACTTTCAAATGGATCCAAGTAATATATTACAGTTGGGTCTTCATATTCACCAGTTCTGTATCTACAAATCTAACCGATCATGACTCAAAAACATTGTTTAAAAAAGTACGTCTATACTGAACTTGTACAGATTCTTTTAAGTATTTACTATGCAGGCAGTATAACTATTTGACATCTCATTTAGATTGTGTTCAGTACATAGACGACTGAGGAACAATTTAAGTTACATAGGAGGATATGCATAGGTACCGTCTATACAAGGTACTTGAACACTTGCAGAAGTTGGAATCTGGGGGCCGGGGAGTTAGCTCAGTGGTTCTGGCGCCTGTCTTGCAAGCACAAGGACCTGGGTTCGATTCCCCGGTAACCACATAACAATACTGGGTGTGGAGACCCACACCCAGCAGAAACCAGTACCACATACCACAGTGCCGGGTGTGGTGGCTCACGCCTGTAATCCCAGCACTCGGGAGGCAGAGGCAGGAGGATTGTGATGTGAGTTTGAGGCTGAGCTGAGGGCCAGCCTGAACCACAAAGCGAGACCCTGTCTCCAAAAACCTAAAAAAAAAAAAAAAAAAAAGAAGTTGGAATCTGCCAAGGGGTCCAGAAATTAGTTCACCATGACTACAGTAGGAGGGATGATTGTACTTCCTTTAGCTTATTTCTGAAATTTATGGGTGGAGTCATGCTGTACACTTTACAGTATTCCACTGGCTCAGTCTGTCCCAGTCTATCTGGCTATGAATGGATTTCTTTTCAGTCATTTGCTATAAAAGTGAAAGGCTGAGATATATCTACGTATATGTGTATATAACTTGCATATGATATATTTATAGGCTATCGGTTGGAAAACTGTTAAGTTTATGTTGATTTGTTTAGGTTTCCTCTCAGTACAATGAAAATTACATTTCTCTGTCTTCTAGTTTCCACGTCTGCTGGCAGTCCGATGCTTTCAAAGGTAAATTATCTTTATCTCTGTATTTCTTTACTGTATTAGAGAAAAATAGTACAGTCTTTCCTTTTTCACCCTCTTGAATCTTAACTAAGTCAAATTAAATCTTTTAATTTTACATCTTATATCTCAGTTCCCTTGGATAGTTACTTTTCTTTTTGATCTATCTTCTGGATAAATGTACATCTCAATTCTACAGTTGACTGTTTAGTGCTCGGCTTTGAGTGCTCTGTTTTCAAGCACACAATGAGTTAGCATTTTCTTCATTGGATATTTCCTTTTGAAAAGTTTTATTTGATTTTTATTTCAAAGCTTATTGGCTTTTCTTTACGGTTTTTCATTTTCCACTCACATCCTCTGCAAATTTGTTACTTCTATTTATTTAAACATTTCCAAACACAGTTGTTTTGTTCCTTCATCTAAAGTCTCCACAAAAAGAAGTCAGCTCTCTGCTCCTTCTCATGTTTCTACATTGCTTTGATTTTTAAAATGTGAACTGCTAATTTTCCTGGGTAAATTTTGTGTGTGTGTGTGCATGTGTGTAGAAATCGTTCTAGGGCTGATGTTGGGAACAATGCTAAATGCAAAAGTTCTAGTTTCAAGCCCTTCCCCTGTTACCCACAGGCTGATACAAAAATGGATAGTTCTGAAGAGGGTTTTTATGTTCCTCTGTGAGATAATAACCAATCTAGGATCCTTCATATAAAATTCCATCTTAAAAATTTGAGACCATGCATGTACAATGAATCTGAAACAGTAAATATATGCACAAGCTGCCTCTAGAGATATAATTTTAAGGGTCTTTCTCTTCTACTCATTGTTAAGATTGGAAAATGGACCGTTTCATTCCTCTGTCCCAGTTTCCTTTTTGCCACTTTTTGTAGGAGAATGGGAGACTTTATTTCTCCCATCTAAGTGCTAACCAGTGACATGCAAGCTTTTGGTGTTGCAACTCCACCGAAGGCATCTTCCACAAGATGCTCTTCCTTGGAAGAGGCAGATGTTTACCTTATGACCTCCACAGCTCACATTCTCAGAATGAATTGTGAGACTACAAATTGTCTGAAGGTAAAATGATGGATGAAATTCCATGCTTGCCTCACAAAGTGCACACTGTCCCTTTGATTTTGACCTGAGCACTGGCTTTTGTGGATGTTGCTTTGGCCACTTCACCAAATCAATCATTCAGCAAATGTTTATAGCATGCCTAGTACATCGCCTGTATGCTAGAGAGTATGATACTCCTGTATGCAGGAGTATGAAAACCAGACAACAGTTTGTGCCCTCGAGGAATTTACATCACAGCAATTGAGTGATGGCTTTAGTAAGATTTAAAACAATATTTCTTTCAGCTTTCTTCTTCTTGTCTTCCATCAGTGGTTCTAGGCACCTGCCACGACATATTTATAAAAACAGATTTTTTTCCTTCAATCAACTCCTGTCCAAAATGGACAGTGATAGCTTTTACTTTTATGCTCTCATACACCTTTGATTTTAGTGCCTTGAAATGAACAAAGCCTGGATAACAGCCCCCTTCTGTTTCTTAACAAGTCTGAAATTTCTAATAGATTAAACATTACCTTTAAATTCAGAAAATATAATCCTGTGTATTTTCTTCCTGGGTTGATCCTGACTCCATCAGTATTATTTGTGGGCTTGTTTCCTGAAAGTCATCATGTGAAATTATTATTTAATGTCAATGTTCTAGTGTTTTTGAACTAGAGAAATTCTCTAAAGGAATTAAGTATCATATCCAAAGTCACACTATAATAATTTATCATTCACATCAAATCAATTTCCTTGGCTGGGAGGGTTTGTAGGAGGGAGTCTGGTCCTCTCGGTGGAAGGCTTGACTCTCAATACAAGATTCTAATTTCTCTGGCATTTACAAAGAAATTATTTTCCTGATATGGTGGTTAAGCTTCACTGTGACAACTTGATTGATTTGAGGGTCACTGGGGGATGAATAATTCACACCACTGGGTTGGTCACGGAGGTGTGACCTGAGTCTGGTCTCTCATCTCTCCCTCACTGTCACAATTTCCTTGCTCTGCTTCCTGGTTACCATGAATTAAGCATCCTTGCTTCACCAGTGCCCTTCTGCCTCGTTTCTGCTTTGGAGCCAGCCAACCATGGACTGAAACCTCTGAAACCATGAGCCGAGGAAGACATTTCCTCCTTTAAATTGTAGGTACCATCTATTCAGCTCCAGCAATGGGAAAGCTGAGTAATGTACCTAAATCCACAGCTTCTGCACCTATTAAATGCACTGTAGATAACATCCTGTGGTGGCTTGGAGAGCATGTGAAGCCACACACAATAGCTTTAAGGGCAGAAGGCTCCACCACTTTAAGGACATAGTTCCTAATTCTCATAGCCCCTTAAAGAAGCTACTTTCTCCAGATCTACCAGATCCCCTGACACCAGGGGGCAGTCACACCGAGGAGGCTGAAGGCCAGGTAACTGTGTCCTGTTTAGAAGCAGATGTGGAGACACTGGTCTCTCAGGCACACTATTCCCTCATACTCACATTGTAAAAGTCCAGACAATGTCCCCAGATTCCTCGGTGTGGCTGCATCAGCTGCTACAGGGGTTGACCAGATGCTTGCAGTATATTAGCAAATTATTTTTCATTTTCTGTGTCCATGGATAGATCCTAGAGAGATTTAGAGTGAAGCTCATGCTTCTGGGCTCATGCTTAAATTGTTCAGGAAACACAAGCCTTTAGACTAATGGAATTCACAATCTCTCCCAGACAAAGTATTTATTTATAAATAAAAGAAGTTTTCTAATAAAAGGAGGCAGCTGTTACCCATCTTGATTCATTTCAAATGTGGCTGGGTGAGTTCTACAAGCTTCAAATGGGGGCTCAGAGGGCAAGCCCTGTTTTCCTTATACTCTTCAGGGTCACATTAAATCCATGTTGTGTTTTCCCGGAGATTAGAAACAGATTGCAAAGGGGACCCAACAGATCTTGAGCTGTAACTTTTTCTGCCCTGCCCATAAAATACCTCCATTTTGTCCTCATGCTTGCAATGTAGGAGTTGCTATTTATGCTAAATATACTTTTATGCAAAATCCCCAGGCTGGAGGGAGGCTGGCTTGGATGGGGATCATGTCACACACCCCTTCCACTCTATTCACCCCCAAGTGCCAGTGACATCAAAGTGAATACAGTGTGAGGGATGCTTAGCAAAATGCTCTTCATTTCTTAACAATAAAAACGTTTCTCAAGCAGAAGAGACAGTGCTATTTGACTGAGGCTTTCATGCTCAATGCTTACCTCTTGGACAAGTTTACTTGGCCTCTGGTAAAATGAAGCCGGTAAATAGCAGATGGACCGGTGAAAAAATCGCTTTAGTGCAAACAGAGAGGCTAAAATATTTTGACTTTACCCTATTTCACTGAAGTCTTTCAGTAAACCTGACCACAGCTGTCCTTGAGGCCAGATGTTAGCTGTAAAATGCAGTGAATTTAATATACCGTGCAAGCTCCCTCCCTTCAGCAGGGCTGAAGCTCTCGGCGTCTGTGTGTATCAGCCTTCTGTAACTCCACTGGCCGTGTGGAGATGCCTGTTATCCTCCTGTGGCTTGGCAGGGGCTCAGATTTCCTCTAAGCTTGTGCACAATCACTTCATTTAGAAACTATCTGCTCCTATTGAAAGGAAGGAACCTCACAAATGCACTTGATACTACTGGCTGCTCTGAAAAGTAATTGGCTGAAGTCAAATACCTTTTCTCGTTATCACTCTTAAGCTTCCCCAGGGCCAGTTAATTGTGACCTCACCAAATGCTTTTTCCTGGAAGGCCGTAGGCCCAGGGTACAGCATGCTTCACAGAAGAAGGAGCAGTGTGCAGACTGTGGAGTCCTCTGTGGCAGCAGGGCAGCAGCGTCGGGGCCTCTGCACCCCACCTCCTCCCGTGCATTTTCTGGTCTGTTAATTAGAGAGTCAGGCCTTTGCGAATGTCTGTCTGTAACTCCTTCGGGCAAATTCACAGAGCCTGGAGAAGGGTGATGCAATGGAAAAAGCACAAGGTTTCAGAACTGGAAAGATCGGGGCTTAAATCAAGCAACACCACTGAATTCCCTGGATGCCTGTTGATTCCGGCCTAAGCTGGGCTCCTCCTGACTCAGGCAGTAATTTTTAAGCTGAGTGCGAGACTGCTGCAGGGTCTGCAAGTGTTTGTGGGGATTTTTAAGATACATATTTAAAACTTTCCATAAAACTATGATTAAAATGCACACATTTGTGAGACAGCAACCAACATTTGGGGTTCCCAAAGCAGCTTCATTGCTTGTATTGATGGCTCTTATACGTGGAAAGTATCAACTAAACTTTGCAGATAAAGCCCTGTTTTAACCTGTGTTACATGTTGACCTACTTAATGGTTCATGTGGAAAAAAAAGAGAAAATCTCCCCTGTAAACCTACGGTTAGAAAAAGAATTCTCCGTACAGTGATTTTTAAAAATTCAACTCTCCTTGAATGTTTTTTCTCTCCCAGAGAGTTTGAGCGTTGCCCGTCAACCCATGAAATGCTGCTATTTTAATTTGCCTACATTTCAGGCCTCTCTGTCAGCACTGCTTTCGGGCATTTGCAAATGATTAATGCATTGTCACAGCATGCCACGACAGGGATGCAGCGCAGGTGTGACAGGACCTGGCCTCTGTGCTGGTTCACAGTTGACTCACCTGGGCACAGGTTGTTCCAAGAGGTGAACAACCAGAAAGGAGGAGTCTCAGCAGGTAGAGGGTTGTCCAGGGGGTCCTGTCTCTAGAGGGAGTGGCACCAGCAGAGGAAGAAACCAGAAATGCACTGTTACTTGGAAACCATCCAATCGGATTGGAAGGCACAGGCAGGAGAAAGGAACAGAGTACTTGCAGAAATCAGCGGTGTATGGATGGTGAGGGCTTTGCATCTCATGTAAATCTACCTGGATTTTGTCTGGAAAGAAACTGGCAAGCCATTGGAAGTTTCTGTTTAAAACACAAACAGGTATTTGAAAATGTCTGTCTTTTCCCAGTATTTGTAGGACTTTTCCCTTGGTCAGCTTACAAGGTGGAATTTTATTGATGTCTTTTCAAAATGGGTAGGACACCTGAAAATGGACCCTGATGGGAAAGAAAGAGGGGAGGAGAAAGGGAAAAAACAATTATCAAAATGTGATATGTATATTGTCCTAGTTACTTCATTGGTGCTGGGACAAAGTCCATAACACCCACAAGTTAATCAAGGAAAGGCTTATTCAGCCTCACAATTTGTAGAAGTGTTAGTCTCTCGTTGGCTGGCTCCAGGGCAGGGTGACATGGAGGGGGGCATGGCAGAGGAGAAACAGTCCATGGCATGGCAGCCATGAAGCAGCAACAGTGAGATGCCCTTTCCCTCTTTATCCTGTTCAGGTGACAAACCTATTCATTGTTTCCATTCACATCTAGGGTGGGGCTTCTATCTTTAGTAAATCTATGGCCACACCCAGAACTGTGCTAAACCAATCAGTGGGCTCACTTAGTCATTACCCATCCTTAATCCATATTCATCCCAGATTCATCCATCTCCAAAAGTCCCACATGAGACTTTGAAGGAACATTTAGCTACAAACCATAGCATCTGTGTATCAGTTCACCACAATGAATTAATTTATGATGTGTTGCACAAATGTACTAACATACAAGTAAAAGAAAAAAGGTTCAGTAGATGAAATAAAATTTAGGTTTTGATGAGTCTTTGCTACTTAGTCAAGCAATTTGAGCCAAGCCCTGACATATTTGAATTAAGTTTTGTAGCGCTCTTTCCTCAGAAGCAGAGTCCAGCTGCCCCCATTAAGGATGATTCCATTTCCACAGGACCTTCCTTTTAACAACACTCTTGTGAGTCCTGTTCCCAGCAAACTTTTTCATAGTGCAGATGTGCTCTCCCTAGGGATGCCATCTTTGGATCCTCAGACTGAATCAAGCCTTGCGATGTTCCGGTAGCTTTGGGAGTATGCTAGGCAGTTTTAACCCTCAGAAGGAATCATTTTTCTTAAAAAATTTGTTTAAATTTCATACATATTATTTGCTTGAGTACTTGAAAACTTGAGAAAAACTATCAATTACTTTCTTAAAATCCTTAAGTAAGTGAAATGATTTGTTTCTGGGCATCTGTGGTCAGCATGACCTTTTTAAGTCAAGTTGTACTTGTCTTTTTATGCTTAGAAGACTGAATAATTTGTAGACCTTTATTGAGGTGTATTTCACATGCAGTTAACTGCACATATGATGGTGTATGAGATTTTAGGTTCTAAATATGTGCTTTTCTATGAAATAAACATAGCATCAAAATAATAAGAATATCCATCACTGCCCAGTGTGTCTTTGTGCCTATTTATAACTGTTCTGATCTGTCCCCTGATCCTGTTCCCTCCCCAGAGATCAATTGACCTCCTTTTTTTTCTGCAGAGCTGGGGATTGAATTCAGGACATACTGGGCAACATTCCCAGTGCTTCATTATGTTTTTTTTTTTTTTAATTTTTTTTTTTTTGAGACAGGGTCTCACTTTGGAGTTTTAGGCTGGCCCTGAGCTCAGCCTCAAACTCATCACAGCAATCCTCCTGCCTCTGCCTCCCGAGTGCTGGGATTACAGGCGTGAGCCACCATGCCCGGCACTGTGGTGTGTGGCACTGGTTGATGCTGGGCGTGAGTCTCCACACCCAGTATAGGTATGTGGTTACCGGGGATCGAACCCAGGTCCTTGCGCTTGCAAGACAGGTGCCAGAACCATTGAGCTAAATCCCCGGCCCCCATTATGTTTTATTTTGAGACAAGATATTGCTAAGTTCCCAAGTTGCTTAGGATGGGTTCAAACTTGTGATTGTCCTGCCTCAGCTTCACAGTTTCAGGATGACAGGTATGTATCTCCACACTTGACTCATGGACCTGGTTTTTTTTTTTTTTTTTTTGGTTACTCCATGTCAGTTTAGAGTTTTTTGAGTGATATATGAATGGAGTCACATAGTATGCATTGCTTTTGCAGGGGAGTCTGGCTTTTTTCAATAAGATATTTTTTCAATAAATGTATCTTGAAATTCATCCACATTATTATTTATACAAACAGTTAATTTCTTTTCATTGTTGAGTAATATTCTATTCTATGAACATACCAACTTGTGCCTATCCATTCGTCTGTGGATGGCTTGTATTACTTTCAGTTTTAGCTATTACAAATAGGGCTGCTATGAATATTGAATATATCGATACAAGGGAATTTATTAAAATAGATTTTGCCCTGTGAAAGACATCATTTAGACAGTGAACATACAAACCATACACTGGGAAAGATCCTTTACCAAACACACATCTGATAAAAGACTTATATAAAAATATCTGAGTATCTTTTTTATGTTGTCCTCGTTAGTGAGGGTTGAACCCCAGGGCTCACTTATAGTTGGCAAGAACTCAACTGCTGAACAGTATATGAAGAAGTCTTAAAACTCAGTAAAAATCCAAGGTTTGTTTAGTGGGTGGGGCAGCAGGGAAATGTAGCTCATCACTGAGGAAACCTACACTGAAGACATCTAAGTGCCTTTCCCAAGGGCCCAGAAATTATGAGGTTCTAGTCTGGCTCATGGAAACAGGGCAGTTTCTGGGTCTGTGTGAGGCTAGCTGTTTTTAGTTTCAGACAAGTAAATCCTGGACTAAATGGATAAATCAAGCCCCTGTTTTTCCATGCCACTCCGACTAGAACTCAGAATGATTGTTATGGCAGTGATACCTCTCCATTAAGGAACACGTTTATTAACAGCTACTGGATTCTCAAGATAATCCCATGAGATTTGCACTATTTGGGACCCAGAGATGTAGCACAGATTGTCAGGGGGCAATGTGAAGGCTGGAAGACCATGATCTGAATCCTCATGGCCCGAGTTTCAGACTGGTGGGGTTAACTCATACACACCATAGCCAATTTTAAAATGTGATAACTTAATCTCATTAATGGTATTGCTTCCTTTTGCAAATTTTGCATTTTTTCTTAGACTCATATCTTATCTCTTGCATAATTCTTCTTTAAATTATTGAACATACCCTAAAAATCTATCCTTTAAATTTTTATTTGGATATTGTCACTGAAACATAAATATATCTAATGCCATATTTTTTTCAACACATTATTATTATTCTGTTAGACAACGTTATGTTGTGTTACATGAGATATTTCATTGGAAAAATACAGATATCAATGACCTTGACTTGAAAAGTGATTTGGAACACTTGAATACAATGTGAAGGAAAGATGTGACTAATGTACTGAATTTATAGTATTTTTTGTATACATCAGAATGCTATGTGTTACAAAACTTTAACATTAAATGATCTGCTTTGATGAACACAAAAATTCTAAAAAATAAAATAGCACTCACAGTATAATGAATAGCACATTTTTTTCATTTCAAATGGTACATAAAATAATAGTAACTATTATACATGGTGGCACATTTGATTTAATGAAATATGACATTATTTATCCAAATGGTCTAATTTTTTTTATATTTCCTCTCTCTCTAGGTCCTGTATCTCAAGCTTTATTTTAATAAGTATATTTCAGTCGTCCTATTCTGCTAATTGTAATTTCCAACATACATTGTGAATATCGGTGCTTTGTGCCTCCACTTCCCAGAATGCTGAAATTACAAGAGTGTGCTACCCTGCTGAGGTCTGAACTAACTTTATATATATAACTTTATATATCTAAATTATATAGAAAACTCTATTCTGTCCACACCTAATTACCTGCTATAATGTTAAAAGTCATTGAGAAATTATGTATTCAGATAAGTGATCTTCTATCTCTGGGACAAACCAAAATCATCATGTGGGTTTTGTTTATATCAATCCTTGGTCAAAATCCAAGGATCCAAATCCACAAAAACTGTAATTGCTGAAAGTTGAGTCCAGGAAATTTTTTCATAAAAGCCCAAAAGGGTAGTTTGATGCTCTTAAAAGGGTTAAAAATGTTGGCTTTGGGTGCTGGAAATTTAGCTCAGTGGTTCCAGTGCCTGTCTTGCAAGCGCAAGTGCAGGTTCGATCCCCGGTAACCACATACAATACTGGGCATGGAGACTCATGCCCAGCAGCAATCAGAACCACATACCACAGTGCTGGGCATGGTAGCTCATGCCCGTAATCCCAACACTCAGGAGACAGAGGCAGGAGGATTGCTGTGATGTGAATTTGAGGCTGAGCTCAAGGCCAGTCTGAACTACAAAGAGAGAGCCTGTCTCAAAAAAAAAAAAAAATGTTGGCTCTGGGTATGTAGATTGAGGGAGCTTTCTTAGATCTCCTAGTAGCTGGCCAAGTGTCTTAATTGAGTAAAATGGTGAATGTTCTAGGTTACTCAGCCCTTCTTTTTCTAAGAAGAAAAGAACAGTAAAATGCAGGATTCTTATGAGCCATCTCTTCACAAATTCAATATGAGTTTTAATATGAAAATGTAGGCCTGACAACAATTCTCCTTCTGTTAATGTGGCAGCATAAGAGAGAAATGTACATCAAAATTATTTGGGGTCCTTCTAGTACATGGACTGCAATAGAAGGATATATATTCTCTTAACTAAGAATAACCCCTTTTTCTGGTGGCACCAGCTTAATTTTGCATAGATAGTTTTTGAAACACAACTTTCAGCATGGCTAGCAAAGCGTGTATGGACAAGCTTGCAGAAGCATATTTGTACAGCACCCAGGTAAGTTGTTAATCAGACTAGCTGCACAGTTATCTACTGTGTTTTCAGCAGGCCAAAGTTTATCATCAAAAGCATTAGATTCTTTATTAGGAATTAATGTGCTTACATTAGTGCTTATACAGACTTCAAACTTGGCTATTGCGCCCCTGTCCTTCAGAAATTAAAAAAAAACTAAATGGGTGAAATAGTTTGGATGTATCTGAATTTGTTAAACTGATAGAGCTGATGCAAAACTGACAGAGCTGATGTCTTTCTTGGTCTGAGACTACTAATAAATTTTTACAAACCATGCAATAAGAAGGCTATGAATTTTCTACAAATACAGGCCTTTGAAATGGTGAGCTCTAAAAAGACACAACTGCAACCTGAGCTCTAGGACGATGGAGTCCAGATGTAAATTACTGCTATAGTTTGGATCTAGAGTATTCCTCCAAAGGGCTACATGTGGAAGGCAAGGTCTCCAGGCCAGGATGCTATGAGGAGAACATCTAGGGAGTGGAGCCTGGCTGAAAGAAGTGACATCATTGGGGGTGTCTCTGGAGGTAGGAACTGGGCCATTTTTCCCTTTTTCTCTTGGCTTTTTGGCTGCTGTGAGGTACACAGGATCCCTCCCTGTGTTTCCATCATGATGTACTGTGTTGCCACAAGCCCAAAACAGCATGATCACACGACTGTTATAAACTGAGTCCTCTGAAACCATGAGCCAAAATAAACTTTTTCTCCTTTTAAGTTGATTTCTTCAGACGTTTTATCTTCATAACAGAAAGCTGACTAATACAGTGAGCTTTATCTACTCTTGTGTCCTCTGACATACGATCACTCTGGCATGCATTTGTGGCTTCCCTGTGATAGAATGAATGAGTTCCATTCTGAGAGAATGTTGGTAAGTCAGAGTCATTCATAAGTCTGACAAAATGGGTCATATACAACTTTGACACACACATACAATGTAAAGCATTTCAAAAAACCCCACAAAATACTGTAAATAAACTGTTTTAACTTTTACTGTTACCTTAAAATGGTAGTAACCATACAGCATAACTGGCATATAGGGGATTGTGTGGAGTGAGCTTATAAGTTAAGAGTTACTAACAGGAAGTGGGAGGATAGGTGGAGAATGGTGGAGCCACCCTATTTTTGTCTCACTGATTATTCACTTTTGTTTCCACAGTTTTTGCTTTGCACTCCCTAGCAGCCCCTTCCATAGCATCATTGCTTTTCTTCTTGCTTCTGGACACTCCAAGCTCTGACTGAGCTCTCTCCTGCTCCACACTGTCACACTGTACAGTGAGCACACAGCAGGGCGCCTCTGACAATGTCCAGAGGACACACGAGCTACTTCCATGATTTGTTCACATCTCAAAATATTTGTGATGCGAGATCTATTTGTGTCTGTGAAAGTTTCCAACTTGAATGTTCCTCATTTGAGGACTTTCTGTGGTCCACCAGTCACCACTGTTCGCGCAGGTAGAGAGCAATGTGAGGGTCAAGTAGAAAGTCGTGGCTCATGATTGTCGGTGTTGGCTTTTGCACCCTTCAAGCATAATCTTTCTGACACTAGAGTCTGGAGGAGATGGTTTGTGTGGTTATAATATTCTAAAGGTCAGAAAACTTATGCTCCACAGTGCCTGGGATTGAGCTGGTGACATAGTAAATTATCAGTTAATGTTTGTTCAATGAATATTGCTGAATCATAAAAATTTAGGCAGTTCCTTCAATGTTAAAATTCACATTTACATTTAATAATATAATGCTAAATATTAAAGCAAATAGATCTATTGTAGTATGTTCAGAAAAATGTTTAAAAACCATGTGAAGAGTTAGAAATCATTGGTGATTTTGGCTTATGTCTTATACTCTGAGTAACTATTTTGAAGGTATACAGTATATCAAATAGGCTTATTCTCCTTATTTTGCTATGAAATTTTGTTATTTTATAAAATAAAAGAGAAAACAAAAATAGAAATTATCTGTGACAGCATTAACTAGAGATAATCATAATATACACTATTATATTTTTTCAGTTCACGTATGTTTTATGAAAAGGTGTGTGTTTGTGCCCAGAAAATGAATGGAATTGTGTACATTGTTTTGGGATTAATATTTTATGATATAATGTGATTCTTTTAAAATTGTGATTACAAGTGGCTACATAATTTCAATCAAGTGGATTTGCTATAACTTTTTAGGCATGTATCCTGTTCGGGGCCATCAGGTTACTTTTATTAATTATGTATGATAAAATATGAATAATACAATGATGAATGTCCTCATGTCTTTGACTTTAAAATCACTAATTATTCCCTTAGGATAACTTCTATCTGAAATAGTTATAAAAATTTATAAATGAACTACAAATTTACAAGAAATCCTCTCATACCTCTTTCACTTTAAATCTTTCAGTGTTTGCAAACAAAATCTCATGACCCATGGATTTGCACTTAATCTGCTTTTTATGTATGACAGTGTATTTTCGTAAGTGAATTTTTATTAAATAAATTCACTGCACAACTTATGGTCCAGTTTTCTTTTTATTTGTGATTTGTCAAAGCAGTTTACATAGTACGGACACAGCATTACCTGGGATTTGTAAAAGGCAGTTGTGGTCCACACATTTTTTCTCCTTTTTTTCACTCTAAATTTCATAACACTTTTTCATATAGGGCAGATATTTGTATGTATCAACATATTCATTTGTTTTATTTATAGTTTTTCTTCCTAAGATATGCTTCCTCAACTGAAATCATCTGTATTTTTCTATTGTGGTTATTTTATAAATTTATTTTAAAATATTAAATACTTTTAAATATTTTAAATTAATGTATGTTGTGTTGCTGGGAATTAAACACAGAATCTTGTGCATGATAGGCAAGTACTCTCCCACTGAGCAATGTGCCTATGTCCCCACCTTTAAGTAGGTTGCATATATTTTTTAAAAATCTATCTTTATTGTGTTTCCTGTGAAGTGTGAGATAAACTGGGTTTTATTTTTTCCTAGATGTCTCATTTTAATTTATTTAACAGTTACTTCTCTTCTTATTTAATATACAGTATCAGCTATTTATTTAATTATGCTCCTGGCTTCTCTGTTCAATTTTAACATCTGCCTACTCTGATTTATGCAAGTGTTGAAGTTTAATAAGACCTTATATATAGAAGAGTCTGTTCTTTTTATTTTTTAACTTCAAGAAAATTATCATCATTTCTAAAATTTCAAGTTGACTTTAGAAACTATCAACAAGTACAACAAAGCAAAGAGATGAAATTTCTGCTGAAATTAAATAATGCACATACATTTAAAATGTAACGTTAAGTGAATTAATTTAAAATATGTTATTTTAGAAAACTGTTTCTATAATTCTGTATTTCTGCATTTCAAGTCCTGTTTTATGTCTCTGATCAAAGTTACACCTATCCTCATGTAGAAAAAAGTATTTCATATTATCTATCAATACATTTTTATATCTATCAATATATATTTTGAGTTTTATTGAGATTTAAAAAGTTATGAGACATGTATTCTCACATTTTTGCTATAATTAATAATGCTTCAGGAATATCTGTGTACATGTTTTGTGCAAATATATGATTTCTTTTTCTGAATGTGAATCATATCGTACCCCTACATTTAACCACTTGAACAGACGGTAGTCAGACTGTCTTCCATACTAGCTGTACCACTTAGCATTTTTACTAACAGTATCTGAACATTTGAATTTCACCATCTTCTCACCAATACTTGTTATTATCTGACATTTTTATTCTAGTTATCCTAATGGGTGAGACATAGTATCCCATTGTCATTTTGAATTGAGGGTTCTATAATATCTTTAAATTGATCATTGCTTTTCTAAAATAAAGCTATAGGAATCCTTGTAACAGGTTTTCCCATTATCAGTGTCCTGCTGTTCCTCCATCAAACAAATTGTGTCTCCTATGTGGATATTCTTGATGGATAAGCAGCCCTCCTTCATCTGCAAGCACTGAGTCAGGCCAATGAACAACTTAATAATCCAGGTTGTGTGTCCACACTTTCAGCTTTATCCCTGCTTGCAAAAGTTCCCTTGACCAATTTATACATGTCAGTTCATGGATGTCTGCAAAGTCCTGCATTAATGGATGCGGTTTATTTGAGAAAGACAAAAGGAAAAGGGTACACAATTGTAGCCTCAGCTACTTGGGACATTGATTACAATGATGTCAAGCTGAAGTCTGAAGAACAGAGAGCCCATTTCATGAAAAACTTTGCATAGAGGGCTGGGGATTTAGCTCAGTGCTTCCAGTGCCTGCCTTGCAAGTGCAAGGGACTGGGTTCGATCCCCAGTAACCACATACAACAATGCTGGGCATGGAAACTCACACCCACCAGCAATCAGAACCACATACCACAGTGCCGGGCGTGGTGGCTCACGCCTGTAATCCCAGCACTCGGGAGGCAGAGGCAGGAGGTTTGCTGTGATATGAGTTTGAGGCCAAGCTCAGAGCCAGTCTGAATGACAAAGCAAGACCCTGTTTCCAAAAAATAAAAGGCATATTTTTGTATCCATTTCCCGTATACTTATTCAGCTGATCTTTCTTTTTTCTTGCCTTCTTTTCTTCCTTTCTTTTTTGTTAGGACATGGTCTCACTAAGTACTTCAGGCTGGTTTTGAACTCATTGCATATCCCAGGATGGCCTTGAACTCCCAATGACTTTCCTACCTCAGCCTCTTAAGTCCTGAGATTAGAGGCATACATCACCATGCCTGCTATTTTTTCAGTCAAATCTATTTCATTTTTAAATTTTTAATTAAGTTAGTGGTTAAATTTAGATGTACATAATTATCACATTCATCGTGTGGAATTTGAACCTGTACATGATATATCCTAATTCCTATTTTTTCTCATTCCCCTCAATTTCCTTCAACCCTTCTTCTTGTTACTTACACAAGCTTTCTATTTTATCTTTCTTTTCTCCTTTTTTTTGCTCTTTTTTATTTCTTCCTTTCCACTCCCTCATCCCTAGTGCTCCTCTCTCTTTGAAATTTTTCTTGCTATTTCACATTATTTTTTTTATAAATTTTGGTTCTTTTTTCTCACTTTAAGATTCTCACACCTGAGAAAAAATGAGATATTTTTACATATGTGTCTTATTTATTTCACAAAAATATGCACTCTACATGCATCTATCTATCTATAAATGTCTCAAGTTTATCCTTATTTATGATTGAGTAGTACTCCATTTACAAAACCACATTTTCTTTATCCATTTGTTGGTTGAAGGACATTTGATTTGTTTCTGAGATTTAGCTAATACAAACTGTACCACTATGAACACAAGGTACATATGTCACCATGGTATGATGCTTTTAATTTTTTGAAAAGATTCTGAGAAGGAGGACAACTGGGTCAAATGGAACCCATAGTCCTTGTTTTTTGAGGAATTTCCAAACTGATTTCCATAATGGTTGTAAGGTTTCCCACCAACAGTAGAGAACAATTTCTTTTCCCCCACATCCCTGGCAGAATTTACTAATAGTAGATTTCTTCATAAAACTAATTCTTCCTGAAGTGAGATAACACCTCAGGTTTATTTTAATGTGCATCTCTTGAATGATTAGTGATGCTGAATATATTTTTCATATATTTATTTGCCCTTTATACTTCTTTGTCTAAGAAGTGTGTCTTCATTTTGGATGCCCATTTTTTTGGATTGGGTCTTTAATTTGGGGGGGGATTGTTTTTTTCAATTTGATGCATACTCAAGATATTGATCTATTATATAATTTTAGAGTGAAAGATTTCAATATTTGATCATTTAGTATGATGTTGATTGTTGGTTTGTCATAGTTTTTATCAGACTGAGATAAAAAACCATCCATTCCCATTTTCTATAAGAGTTTTATCATGAGTGGGTGCTGGACTTTGTCAAGTGCTTTTTATACATCTTTTGAGACATTTATGTGATTTTTTTCTTTTGGCTGTGTTGATGTGGTGTATGACATTTATTGATCTGCATGTGTAGGGCCATTCTGCATTCTTGGGATAAATCCTACTTGCTCATGTTGTATAAACTTCTTGATGATTAACTGCATTTCGTTTGCTGGTATCTTACTGAGGATCCTCTGATCCACTAAGTTAGTTTCTTTCATGCCACTTATCACAGGGTGGGAAGTGATGTCTTCCCATTTGTTGTCCTGTGGGTGACCCAAGAGTGTTTGAATTCTGCTTTTGTAGTCAGCATCCTTCTATCCGCTGCTGGTCACAGGGTAGGAGGGGTGTCGTCTAAATACCACAACCTACTGTCATCCCTAACCTTGTTGCTGCTAGAAGTTCCTGTTAGCCCTTCTTGGACACATAAAGCAGAAATCCAAAACAAAAACAAATAATTATAAAAGAAGTGCAGCCTGGTGGTGAGGAGGGAGCAGCTTCTTTGTGTCCTCTGTGTGCGTGGGAATTTGTTGCCTGGTTGCAGCATCTTCTGTTTGTAGGAAGGGCAAAGGGATGAGGGGCATTTTAGCTCAGATCTGTCCTGTGTAGGTTGAGTTTGCCACACTTTTTAAGATTTTTTTTTTAACCATCCAAGAGTGGTGATTCTTGTACCATGTGCCCTGTGCCATTGAAAGCATAGCTGGCAGCCCTGTCAACTGGGTTGCCAAGTTTTAAACCCCTGTGCTTGTGTTTTGTTTGACCTATAAGTCTCTTATTTCAGATTGATTTTGGCATCAGGATCTATGTCCTTCCCTTTCTCCCAGTTACCTTTGTTTTCCATTGACTTTCTCTGCATAGTTCTAATATGGCTCTTTCTCTTTTCAGCCATATTCACAGCCTCTCTCCATTTACATTTTAAAAAATAATTGTTGGTCATAAATTATAATAAGCTGGTAAATGTTCAATAATTGGTTCTAGAAAAACATATGCAGGTATGCATACATACATGTATAGATGTAGATTTATTATATATTTTTATAAAATTATATTTATATAACTTTAAGATTTATATAAAATTATTAACAGATTTAGAACAAATTTTGCTGATGTGAAGGATTATAGCACAGAATTTACAAAAGAATAACACATGTACAATAGATTTTGTTCAGCGTTCTATATGGACAATTGATCTCATTGTACATTTTCATGGATCTTTTTGAACTTTCACATTTGTAGCCAATCTATAACCAATGCAACTTCGAATCAAAAGTGAAGTTACAGCTCAATTTTCTTTTCTGAATAAATTTATTGTCATCAAATTATATGATCTCTGGTTAAACTTTCTCACCTTTGGTCAAGAGCAGGCCAAGGACATTAATCTGTAACATCCAGATCTCATCGTCTCCAAGATTCAATTGCTCAAAATGTCCAGAGAAGTCTATCATGGGACAAATTCCATTGCTACTGCTCCTTTTACAGCAGAATGAGATACTGAATCAGGTAACAGAACAGAAACATTTCAGATACTGCACCAACACATCAACCATATATGGTAAAATTATCTCTTTTTTGTTTTTTTCTCTCCTTACTTTTTCCATGCAACTTTTAAGTTTTTCATACATATTTACTCTTTTTCTAATGTGTTTTTACAAACGTTCATCTATCGTTCTCCACCTGGATTGTTTGTAACCTCTCCACCAGCTCATATATATTTATATTCTTTATGCAGACTCCCCTGAGCTATACTCATAATCCCTCAAACTTGCTTCAAAGATAAAAATGTCCTCTTCAATCATTTAAAATTAAAAGTGAGAAATTCTCTAAATTTTTCTCCTGTTTCTGGTAGCAAGTTTTTCTGGTCTTGTAGAGAATTTTTCTTCTAGTGGCATGTACTATGTTTGCAAAGAGCTGATTTTTTTCTCTTTGCTTTTTTACATATGGATTTATAGTCAAACATGAGTTATAGTTCTTCCAGGTGATAAGCACCTTTTTGAAATTTTTGAATGAAAATTAAAAAATAAAGGTGACATTTACTGTTCTTTTGTATTAGTTCACAGAGAAACCTGGGGAAGTCAATTTATAATTCCTCCTGCTTTTATTCTGATATTTCTTCTCTGTGTTTGGAAAAAAAATGGTAAATACAAGTTCTGCTCTTCATTCATTTTTGGCTTCAGTGTCACTCAAATGCCAGGAGGGAGAAGGGCTCCCTCCCCTTCCTAGCAAAGATCCTCATCCCCAGCCACTTGTGTCCTCCCAGTGCATCTGCTGGTCTCTCCTTAGCTTTGGCTCTAATTCTGAGTTAGGAGACCTCGGGGGGATTTTACCAGCATCCTCTCTGATGACTGCCCAGGCAGCTGCTCCTTCTCAGAAAAGGAGTCTGATTTATATGACTCTCTGCTGTGTTCCCTGAGGCTTTTTGTAGGTGCGTGGCTTTCCTCACACTCATGGAACTTTATCTGTAATTTTGCTTTCATTCATCATTTTCATTTTTAAAAAAATAGAGAGCTGACAATCTGATGTATCCTCACTGATTTTGCTGTCCTTGTCTGGAAATCTGTCTTTATTTAAAAATATCATTAAGAAGTAAGCTCCCCCCCAAAAAAAAAAGCCAACTCAAGTTTTTAAAAATCATTTTAATTAAGAGTGTCTCTAAGCAAAAGAGTCCTATTTTATAATTAGCTAAATAAAATTCCATGAGCATCATTTCCTTCTGATTCTTCAGCAAAGCCTGAGTCCTTGTGAGCTGTTTGATAAGACTTGGGGACCAAAACGTTTCACCTCTGATCTTTGTAGGAGAGATCACACAAGTAAGAAGGAAAGACAGAGAAAGTTTTACAGAAACAAGAGAAATCAAAAGTGGAACAGAATTTCTAGCTTTACAGCTTTCAAAAAACCATCTAGCTTCTATTTCTTCCCCCTTCTTTTGTCTGCTCCTCTTCCCTCCACAGATTCCTGATGAAACAGGTGCATTTCTGTGATGCTTCTTAATTCTGCCCCTGAGACTTGGGAACTGGATAGTTCCCTACAGATGCTGAGGTAAACAACCCCAGATGTAGGATCCTCCCCCAACAGTACAAATTAATTATCTGTAGTTCTCATTGTCAAAAGTCTCATATGGCGGTTATGGGACTAAAATAAAGGGTTATACTCTCTTGGAGCTGTGGGGCAGAATTCATTTTTTTTTTTTTTTTTTTGTTCCTCCAGTCTTCATAGAGCTGCCTGCATCCTTTGGCTTCTGTCCACATCACTCCTGGCTCTGCTTCTGCCATCAGTACTTCTCAACTCTCCTGTCTCACCCTCCTACTTCTGAGGAAGCCTGAGGTTACACTGGGCCCTCCAGGATGCACCAGGATAATCCCCTCCCCCTGCCTCAGGATACCCACCTCAACGTGGGTGCAGAATGTCTTTTGTTGTGCACTCTATTCGCACCTTCTCAGCATTCCTGTAGAGACATCTTTGTGCTTTGGGTTGTGTGTATGCTACACTGTCATCTCTGTGTTTATGTACGTGTATTTATTTATGCCCGTGGGGTTATCATGAGTAAGAGGCTTATGAAATTCTGTTTTGATTTTTTGTAAACATAGGCAGTGATTGCTAGGACAAAATTTGAATATAAAGGATTGTTCATCTTCTTACTGTAATGTAAATAATAGGAGAAAAATCAAAGTGCTCAAATAAATTTGGCATTAAAAAACAGGCTGTGTTTATGGATATAGTCAAATTTTTTTATTTTGTGGCAAGTAAACAGGAAAATTATCCTGGCATTTAGTTGACTAGTGCATGGGAAATAGCTCAAGACATCTGATGTAAAATGGAACATTTGCTCCATGTGGCAGAAGGGATTCTGACATTTATAGATTAGTTATTATTTTACCTAACAATTTAGGGACCTGTTGTGAGTATTAACGTGATATGAGCTCTACAGTTTTGTTTTATGGCATCAGAAGATAAAATGTAAGTTATTCTTGGCTTCTCTGTTGAGCATTTACCAGTTATTTTGCAATACAGATTACTTTAGTTCATTTTGTGTTGCTATAAGTGAATAGGTAAGAGTAAGTAATTTATGAAGAATGAGGTTTATGTTCTGAGATCAGGAGAGTAGAGATTGACAATGCATCCACTGACAATTTCTTTGCCAGCGGGGACTCTGCAGGGGGCATCAGAGATGGAACGCAACACCCTGATTCAGGTCTCTCTTCTTCTTAATGTCCATAATCCCACTGGACTCTCACACCCTCATGGTCCCATTTCACCTTACTGACCTCCACAATCTCCCATCTTCAAATACCACATGTGGTGCAAGTTTCTCCCTTTTAATATCTCTCAGTGGGGCTTAAATTTCAACGTGAGCTCAGAGAGGACATTTCAGATACAGCACACCCATAGAGAGCAGTGCTTCATGACCGCATCTAATTATTGGTTTCTACAGAAAATTGAGCTTTGACCCTCTTCTCTACTTTATTCAACCTGGTATAAGGTAAACGGCTGAGCTGTTGTTGTATTTCAGGATACAACATCTCTTCAAAAGATGGTGACGTTCTGATCATCTAGTTGAACTGCATCTTCTAGGGAATTTTTATGTCCTGAGGCAGTTAGAAATGCATGCGTGCTGATGATCAATGTCAGTCACGGTTAGTGATGGAAAAAGCCGTAACCTCAGCTAATGAAATTCATCAAAGACCAAGCCCAGCATATGACATGATAGTTTTGGTTTGAGGTAAAATAAATAAATTATTCTCAGAAGAGACTGAAAAATAGCACATCTGGATGTATTGTGAGGATAAAATGTTAAAAAAAAAAAAAAAAAAAAAAAAACCTCTTTGCATAAGAACAATGAGACTAGGACCAGAAAAGGAATTAAAACATATTTTACCAGTCAGATGCAATGATTTGAGATGTTTCTTCATACAAAAAATGAAATTATCTCTTAAACATGTCCTATTGTCTCTGAGGTCCTGCTTCTGGGCTAGATGCAGGAAACACACTGTCCTTTGACACTGTGTGATTGAATCTGACTATAAACTCTGGACAGAAAGATGAAGCTGCCACCTGAGCATCCCGAGAGGCAACAACAGACAGAGAAGAGACCACCGAATGATGAAGCATGATGTGGAGAAGAGATTTTCACATTTTTCCTCCCTTCAGTGTCATCCCCCCTGGACTCCAAAGTAGCCAGAACCTAGATGTTCACAATAAGTGGAGAGAAATAATTCCAGAAGAATGTCTCTCTTAGAGCGCAGAGAGCAGAGTGAGACTTCCAGATGCTATGAATAGTGGGAGAATTGTAGCCTTGCCCTGTCCCTTGTACCCTGGCTCCTTCTACTGTACAGGGATGATGTGGTCATGAGAGCAGTGGTGCCAGTGGTTGAAAGGGAACCATACTGAGAGAGGAAGAGTCATTCTCCAGAAAAGCTACAATCCAAAGAGTACCAGAAATTTCCTATTGCTCTGTCCCTCTTTCCTCAAATTTCCTGGTCTCATTGCAGATCTTGTCATGGAAATTTTCAAGCAGAACAGGGAAAATGAAATAAAAATGAAACCCAGACTTTCAGACTCTAGTCAGAAGGTAACAGGAAAGGAAGGATGGGGCCATGGTAACATCAGAGACTGAAGAGAAGAAGGCAAACAGGAGATCCATCCCATAGTGCAGTTTAAGAAGAAATTATAGTTGGAGACTTCACAACCTCCCCCAGTAATGAATAAAAAGATAAAGTCAATAGGAAAACAGAGCAACAAAAGGCCAGCACAGCCGTATGGATCTGATATACTGTTCTATCCAACAAGAGCGGAACCCACATACCTTTTGGGTGCACATGAACATTCACCAAGATAGACCATATCTTGATTAAAACAAACTCCACCATTTAAAATACTAAAATCATACAAAGCAATTATGTGTTTTCTAAGCATGAAGGAGTGAAACATAAAATCAATAAAAAGGTGACATATGTAAAAAACCCTCAATCTAAAGTTAAACAATGCAATCAAAATAATCAATGAGTCAAAGAGGAAATCTAAAAGGAAACTGTAAAAATCAAACAAAAGGGAAAATATATCATAATATGTCATTATTATAATATATCACAATATGGGATGCAGAGAAGACAGTTCCTGGTAGAAAATTTAAAATATCAACTGACCATGCTAAGACAGAAGTGTCTAGGACCGAGTTTCTGTTGGAAGGATTGGCTCCCAAGCAGGAGGTCTGGAGTAAAGACGTGAAGGAATCAAAGATTGTACTGAGGCTCTGTAGGGTCTCAGGGTAGCAGAATAAGTTTAAGGAACCCAAGTTGGTATAGACATAGACAAGAGGCACAAAACAAAGCAAGACATTGATTTACAAAATTGCAAAGCGATTTACAACAAAGAAAAGCCTTACTTTGTTGGGATCTGGTCTTTATTCACTATCACCTGGGGTAGAACAAGTGCATGATTTTAGATTTAGCATTTAAAGGTCCAATTAAGGATCTGCCTCTTACTGATGAGATGATCAGAGAAAATGGACTTGACTACTTTTTTTCTTTCCCTTTACTGAGTTTACTGGTACATTTTAGATAGACATTATGATCACACTCAGCTTTGGAAATTTGTACCTGTACAGGGTATATCTTGATTCTCATTTTTTCCTGTTCTCCTGCCCTCCTTAAACCCCACCTCCTATATGCATAAGCTTTGTTTCCACTTTTTGTTTTTATTATTAAATTTTTCTTTCCCTCCCTTACTTTCCTCTAACCCCCTTTCCCTTTTCCCTTTGAATATTTTGGACTTGATCACTTGATCACGAATTGCTTTGAAGGTTGTAGAAATGATGATGGAAGTCAGCAGACCGGAGCATCAGAGACACAGCCCTGTTGACTCTGCTCTTACATTTCCATTTGTGGTTGCCTCTCTTTTTGTCTCTCTCATTTCTTATTTTGAGATCCTGTTGGGGAGATGCCTCGGGGTGCTGTTGATCAGCAGCTCCAACAGGACGGGGACACGGTGCTTCATGCTGAACATTCATCAGCCCAAGATCCCCTATAAGGTAAGCAGTATGATCTCACCCTTACTAGTGGTGATCAGAGGTTCAGTATAGGAGAATGAGTTCAGATCAACCATCAACCTCAGGCCATCTTTCCTTCAGTGTGCTGATCTTGGGTAAGATCAAATAGTCCTCTCCCCTTTGCATTTTGTTAAGTCCTGGTCTCTCTGCATTTTTGGAGGCCCCTTCCTATCACAGAGCTTCTACCCGAAAACAAAACTGACTTCAGCTTCCATCCATTATTAGGACTTGACAGGAGTTCAAAAAGGCAATGAAATTACTAGTAGGTAGAAAAGGAAGCAAAGGGCACTGGAAGCCACCAATGGGAACATCACCTACTACATAATAAACAGTAGGCTGATCTCATGCTCTGCTTTACATTGTCAGGAAGTTCTCAAAGGAACTTTCCTAGGAGTACTGAAAACTGTTTTCCTTGTTCTATCCAGGCCTCAATGCTTTGGCAATACAGCCTCTAGATCCTGTTCTTTATCTTCATCCTTGACTGGAGTGTTAACAATCTCAATGCACCATGGGCAATAGTCCAGCAGGGGGCTCTCTCTGGGGAAGGTCTTCTTCCGCACCCACCCTCCCCCCATTCTGGTGTCACCATCTCAACATGGTCAGAAAGGATTTCCTTCCGCTGTCCTGCACCCCAGGGCTGTCTCTCAAGTCCACATCCTCTGGGAAAAGGAGGACAGCTGGCTGCTCTTGTCCATGTAATTATACCTCAGGAAATCAAGCCCTTGTGCCTGATATTTCTAAGAGAAACATCTAATGAGATGGCCGGGGCTGCCAAGATTCTTACTCCGGCTGCCTTTGCCTTCCATAGTCTGAAGTGACAAGGCCGATGAGTTCTTTTCCATGTGTGTCTGGAGGGCTGAAATAAGAGACTCGTCATCTTGGAAACGTCTGGATGAATATTGTCTACAGCCTGGCTGCAGAATCTATTGGCACTTGGAGCTTTGCCTCCTGCCCTTGCAACATTACCTAATTCTTTTGCTGAAGCACTCTCCTTTCATTCTTGGCCCTGCGCCTTCCACATCTCTCCCCAGTTGCAGAGTTTCTGAAGTCTGTTTCCCCTTGGGTTTCCGAGCGTGCTTCAGTCATACTGGATCACACGCCATTATCCTGCCTGGCTCCAGGTCTCTCTGCAACAATTGCTTTCAAATCATAGGATCACTCAGTTTCCATTTTTTCTCAAGGAAAGGGCTGTGGTTGGATCAAGGTGGCTGCCAGCACATTGTTGAAATTTAGCCACCAGCCTTACCTTAATCATTCTGCTCTTTTCATATAGTAGTCACACACTTTGAGAATTTTTTATTTTATTTCATTACTGTAAAACACAGATGTACCACTCCAGAATTGTTGAATCAAAATGACTGAGAAGAGCTCCACGTGCAGATTATGAAGAAAAACCTGCTGCCTAAGAATCGGGAGGGACCGATGGTTTAGGCAACAGCGCTTCTCCCCTTTAGCTCATTTCAGCATCATCTGAGGGTCTGAGAAAATAGAATAGCTTGATTTCTCTCAGATATTTGATTTAATAGGTCTAGGGAAGGGGTCCAGGCAGTGACTTTCTAACACTTCTGGCTGATATTAGTTGCATTGTTCTAGGACTGCACTTTGAAGATGATTCATGGAAAGAATCTTTATACTTTCTGGTAAGAGGGTTACTGAAATAATTTGTACACTGTCAAGGAGAATGTAGGTGTCATGGAAATGCTTCATTTCCTGTGAGTACACCAATTCAATCTGATGATTGACAACCAAATATGACAGACGATTGTTAACAAGTAAAAAGTGAACCAGGGTACACCTGGCAGATGTGACCTACACATGAGATAACATTATTATCTGTTGATGTTGACCTACCCACCATCTCTTCTTCCGTCTTCTGCTAAAAGAATCCACTTATCAAGAACCTAGATTGTCAGTGTAAATATAAACTACTGTAACTACAGCACTATGGAAATCAGTATGGAGATTCTTTGAAATACTAAGGCCAGAAGTTCAGTTTGATTCTCCTGGATATCTTCCTGAAAAGGTTAACATCGTCATGTTGCAATTATACATAATACTCATGTTTATAGCAGCACGACCTGAAATAGTGAAATCACAGAAGTAGCCTATATATCTATCAACACATGAATGGTTCAAAAATGTGATATATATATATATATATATATATATATATATATGCAATAAAGAGTAAAACTAAGTTATTTGAAAGAAAATGAATATTAAGACCATAATACTAAATGAAATAAATCAGGCACAGGGGATAAAAGTTGCATGGTTCTATAGTATAAGAGACCTCAAAATAATTTTAAAAGCAAAATGAAAAAGAGATGGTAAAAAAAAGAGGTAGATTCTTTGGAAATGGAAAGGGAATCAGGAAAGAACTGAAAGTGGTGTGAGGATGATATGTATGTGTGAATGTAGTCACTAGGTATCACAGTCATATACTAATGAAAAAGAAAAGAATCTACTGCCCGCGGTTCGGAAAAGCTTTCTGCTTTCTTTCCATCGTTAGTTGCCAGTACAAACTAGACTTCCCCTGGTCCCACTCTGCATCTGCTTGTCCACTGGGTTTTGGTTAAGGCCGACATAGCACTCAAGTTGGCTATTGAGCCCAGTCACTGGGTATTTCTGGAACTCAGAAAAGAGATGTTCTTTCTTGTTGAAAGTGCATATTTGCTACCTGGGAGAGAAACAAAACAAAATCCAAAAGCCCAAACTAAACAAAACTCCAAACTCCAAACCAAACCAAGACAGAAAAACAGAGCTAGACTTGGAAGAGGAGAGCAGAGACCTGGAATGACAAGGGATGTCCTCTCTTCAAGCACCTGTCAGCCAAGGAAATAGTGTGTGGTGACCTCACCCCAGCTTTACAGCCACTACATTCGGTTTTTAGAGTCTTTATTACCTTCAGCCTTAAGAGTTCTGCCTAATACAGTGATTGGTCTCAGGTTCCTGCCACGCTAAGTAAATTCCTGTCTTATAGCAGAGATTTTGAAACATACAAAAACAAAATGTACTTTGTGTAATATGATACCCACAAAGGTCCTGTAGGATGATACATTTGAATACTACTCTAAGTTATAACCTCCTCATACAATTATACTTTGCATATTAGCATATTTAAGAACTTGAATTTAGAAGAACACATATCATTTATTTCTTTAACTCAACACTTTTCTAATGTATATGATAAGAAGGACTTTTTTTTTTGGTAGAATTAGTTAACATCTACAGCATTCACTTCACTTCCATGATTAATCTAAAATTATTTTGCAATGGTCTGCAGGTGAAATATTATTCTTACATATAAACCATCCTTCCAGAAAATACAACTGTTATAGAATACATACTTTGTGAAATGAAAAGACATGGGCCTCATTTCAGGGGAGAATCTTTCTGTGTGAGACCACTTTTTAGCAGAGACTTTGAAAGATTAAATGACAAGGCTGAACTTAGGTGGGAAATTAATCTTTCTTTGACTTGTGAAGAGGCTCTATTTGTAGCAACTGGTCTTTGGATGATAGCACTGTTAGAACTTGATCACAAAGTCCCTCTAGGAAGGAGAAGGATCTTCCACAGGCTTCCTATGGACTTACAGAAAAATATTCATGGTTCCATTGTTTTGTTTTTTTTTAAATCAAAGAACAAATGTGTAGATCAAGGATAGGAGGAAAAGCTAACTTAGGCACATTTTTTTCTTCCTCATATTTCTGCTGATCTAAGATGTTTTCTTATTTCTATCTACTTTGATTCCTTCAGCTACTTTCACATTTATTTATTTATGTTTGTTTGTTTGTTTGAGACGGGCTTTCACTGTATAGTTCAGGCCAGTCTTGAACTCACTATGTAGCCTAAACTGGCGTTGAACTCACAGCGATCTTCCTGTCTCAGCCTCCATGCTCAGCTTCCTTTAGCTACTTTTTTTCCAGTGCACTTTTTTTTTTATTTATTTTTTTAAAAATTGAAATCTTTGTTGGTCCATTACATATACACATCATGATTGCACTCAACAATGAGAATTTGTACCAGTATATGACACAACTTAATTCTCATTTTTTCCTATAGCCCTACCCACCCTATCACCCCTGCCCCCTTTTTGTTATATCTCATTATTTTTCCCCTTGTTATTTACCCCTTAACCTCATTTTGCTTTGAGTAGTTTCTATTTCACAATATATAACATACATTCTAGAACTCATTTACATCTTCATTTTCTCATACCAGAGAAAAGATACTATATTTACACATCTGTGACCTATATATTTCGCTTATGAGGTTGTCCTCAAGGTACGTCCATTTAAGTATAAATGATTGAATCTTATAATTTTTTTATGGTGGAGTAATATTCTATTCTGTAGAAGAACCACAACTTTTTTATCCAGTCTCCAGTAGATGGACATTTTGGTTGTTTCCAAGATTTGTGCTGAAACCTCCAAAGAGGCTCTCAGTCCCCATGAAAGTGGATTTTAGGAACTCTTGCTTCCTCTGACTGAAGCTCAGCTTTCTGTAAAATTAATGAACATTCAATTCTTATAGGAGCACAAGCCCTGCTGGGAACTGTGCATGTAATGGAGGCAGATTGTGTGCTTCTTTGAATAACCCCAAACAGACTTCCCCTCATCCAGGTCCTAGAAAAATTGTTTTCCATGAAAGTTGTCCCTAGTACCCAAAAGGCTGAAGACCACTACTCTACACACCTCCAGTGGCCAGTCGAACTAGATCTTTATAAATACAGTTATGGTTTACCTGCTTCTATGTCACTGGTTGGAAAAACATTTTTTTCCCATTCTCTCACCCACCCTGCAACCCCTCACCCCCTATATACATAAGCATTGCTTCTCCTTTTTTTTATTACTATCACATTCTTTTCCCCTCATTATTTACTCCTATACCCTATTTTCTTTTAAATATTTTCTATTTCACAATATCTACTATATATACTAAGACTAATTTTCATCTTCATTTTCACATACCAAAGAAAAGATATATTTACACATCTGTGACCTATTTTTTTCACCTATAAGGACGTCCTCAAGGTACATCCATTTGAGATGAATCACTCAATCTTATCATTTTTAATGGCAGAGTAATACTCCATTCTATAAAAGAACCACATCTTTACCCAGTCTCCAATTGATGGACGTTTGGGTTGTTTCCAAGATTTAGCAATCACAAACTGAGCTTCTATAAACATGGGTACACATATATTGCTGTGATGCAAAGGGGCAGATGGTAAATATTTAGGCTTTACATGCCCTTTACTCAGCTTGGCTTTTGGACCCCCAGAACATCACAGACACAATATCTAGATGAATGGTATGCTCCATTCCAATAAAACTTTACCAAAGACTTTCTACAAAAGCAGGTGGTGGCCAGACTTGATCTCCAGATTATAGTTTGCCATTCTTTGTTCCTTGCCATAAAATATTTCAACATCCTCTTTCTTTAAAGTGTAAATGAAATGCTTGAAATTCGTTGCGCTGATCACATATGGAGAAAAACCATTTGAGTGATATTTTCTTTTGTTGTTGTTCTCAGTCTTCAATTCAAATTGTTCAGTGCTTTGTAATTAGGAGCTGCTGAAACACGCCTGTAAGGTCTCGCATTGCAGTTAACATGGGAGTTGTACATATGAACAGTCTGGGAAATGTTTGTTTAACTCAGTCATATTGCCAAAGCTAAGTAGGTATTTCTCAACCTTTCCCCCAAACACACAAGTGAAACACAGTCTTTAATTCTACTTTGCTCACGTATGAAAAAACAGCAGGAGTGTCTGTTACTTGCAAAGCCTCCTAAGTGCTCCACCCAACCCATCTAGAGAATTGCTTTAAGGCTAAGTTGGTTTTGTACCTGGTTCCCACTAAGCTAACACCACCCTGTAAAAACTTCTCCCAACTTTGCTTGCCACTCTGACTCCTTTGTTTTCCCATCTCTAGTTCAGGCTTTAGTTATTATCTCTTAAATGAACACCAGAATCTGGGGGTAAGACAGGCTCACACCTATAATCCTACCACCTTGGAAAGCTGAGGCAAAAGGCTTAAAGTTCAGGCTCAGCTTGGACAATTTAGCAACTTAGTGAGACTTTGCCTCAAATTAAAAAATAAAATAAGATAAAATTTAGTGTGGGGATGTAGCTCAATGCGAAAGTCCTGGGTTCAATTACAAGGATGACAAAAACCAGACAAAACAAAAACTTACAAATGCAAAGAGAGTTTACCTCCACTAAGAAAAAGATGGGAGGAAGTGAACACAGTACACTAGAGTTTCATATAAGAGGAACTCAAGAATGGAGAAGTGTTTCACTTGCAATTTGAAGAATGAGTTAGATATCCTTATTACACAGTTGGCGCAAATGACCTACCCACGTGCATCCAGCATTGTCCCTGTGTGGTGAACGAGGTTAACTCACTTGGATGCGAGTGGACCACACAGCTTAGAGGCCCACTCCAAAGCTTGTGAATTAGAGTAACAAACACCACTTTCATTATTTGATGTATAATCACAAGACAAAAATGGATTAATATGCAAGTATACCCCACTGATTAACCTGCTAGTAAAATCACAAAGAGATTTAAAATTGAAATGTACAAACAAAAAATTAAAAACCTAAATTCATAAAGAAATGATGCAAAACAGTGTTTATTTAGTTTTCTTTTAATTTAAACTTTTGGCAAATATCTATTTAAAGCAAAGAAGAGTGAAAGGACAGATGAACACCACTAGGAGCTCAAGTGACCATTCCGCAGAATCCTCTTGGCTTATATGCACCCCTCTCGTTGCAGCTGGCCAGCCTGGCTTTGCTGGCCTGATGACTGGGCTCCTCATAGCAGTGAGCCAGCCCCAGGGTTCCAGCACTTTCAGTCCTGTTTGCACTACTTCTGCACTTGCTGGATAGGCCCAAGCAAGTGACTGCTCCAGTAGGGAAGTGGACCCCCCCCACCTTTGTGAGAGAGGCAGAGAGTCTCCCTGCAAAGTGGTGCACATGCCAGACTATGAGCACATGGGGGCCCGAGATCGCCACATCCACCCCAGCTGTCTGCCCTCTCTATCTAAGGAAACATGTAGAAGCAAGTCTGTTAGAAGGATGCTGTTACCTTCTCTCTGCACGGGAGACTGTCATGGTGCCACTGAAGAAAGACAAACAGTGAAGAGCTCAAACTCACCAGTGGAGAAAAACTTTTAAAAAAGAATTAGGAAAAATTGCTCTAAAGAGTTCATGGGAGCAGAGATCCCCACGAAGGCATGAGCATTTCCCAAAAGGGCGTTACTTATTTGACATTGGACTAGAAAGGGACTGAGGATTTGAAGAGATGATAAGAGCCAAAAAGAAGAAAATAAGAACAAAGAACAAACAAAGAAATACTTGGATACGATGAGAATGAAGGGGAAGAGTGAGCACAGGAGAGAAAAAGAGCTCTAAGGACAGACACACTGGAGAGTGTTCATAAGCACCACTCAGCCTTTGATTCCCAAACTTACTTTCCTTTATTATGTCTGACTTGAAATCAAACCCAGAAACAAATTCCCTCAAGACCTCAGGACAATAGCTAGGTCTTTCAGGTCTCTCCTGCAAGCTGTTGAATGAATCTCCTCCCCCTCCATTTTCTATTTCCTCCTAAAAAGAATTAGAAAAAGGTGCAGTGGTTGCACAAGCCCACAGTGCAGTAGAGACACGTGAGAAGCCAGCTGTGGGGTCATCGAGTCATGATGATGCAGCCCAGAGTTCTCAGGAATTATATGGGGCTGGAATTCTGGCTTTCTACAACACATAGCTGTCCCAGTGGTAAAACATTGAATAAGAAATTAGAGGAAGATGTTATCCCCTTCCTCACTCAACAGTGGGCTGCAGAACGAACCTGCATGTGACAGCCGAACCCACTACTTGGAGCCTGTCTTGTCTTCCTTGTGGATGTGAATGATAATGAGAGAAAAAGTTATCTTTCTTCCCTGTCCTAGTGAAAGCGACACACAGTGTGGCCAGGAGTCCTTGGCAGGGACTTCCGAATGCAGAGATAGGACAACAGTGGGGTGAGAAAAAGGATGAGGCCTCAGTGCATTTTTCACAGACACGGTCGAGAAAGGAAGGAGATGAGCCTTAGATAAGAGCCTGAGTGAGGTTACATTGTAGGGATGGATTGGTTGGGCCAAGAAGCACTGAACCTCTAAGGGGTAGACTTCAGGGGCTGTTTTCAGTCTGATCATAACTCTGGGGCTCTTCTGAAATCCTAAATTTGAACTTTGTGCTTGAGCTCAGTCAGCCATGTATCTTTCGAGTGCTTCCTGCTTCTAGTTCATGTAGGCGTGAGACCACACAACAAAACCGGAAGAAATGGTTGTCTTCTGGGTTTGGAGGGAGTACGAGAGGTGCTACGGCTGTAGGTCCCTTTGTCAGTGTCACTCATCTCCAGCTTTTGCACACAGGGAGGTAATTCAGGGACTTGGTCACACAGGCTGCAAGAAAAGAAGCCAGCAATGGAAGAAGATACATTAAGGATTCACA
>PVIR01002725.1:0-30629 GCA_004026965.1 Petromus typicus
TAAAGTAAAACTGTAGACATCGCAAATTGGTGGGGGATTCTGGAATTGGACTGAGATATAAAGGGAACCATTTCCCAGAAGGAAAGAAAGATTTGACTTTTGTACCTTATTATTATACATTAATAATATCATTTGTAGCATAGCCATAGTAATTTGTAGCGTAGGTACGGTAATAATAAAGTTAATGGTGTCATGTACCCACCCATCCACTAGTTTGTTTGTAGGAGCATGAAGAAGTTGGTATTGAAACTAATTATTTAAAAAAAAAATTTTATTAGTACAAGTTTGCGGTACATGGTTGCAATTCTCGTGGGGAGTTGGTGCATGTACATTAAGATATGAGCCTTAATTTCTTTCTCGTTCTTGTCTCCTTTTCCCTTCCCTCCATCTCTTGATCTCCTTTGTCTTTGCAAAGATCTATTGCTTTATTTCTTATCATCTTTTGTTTTTGTCTTTTAATTCTGGGTTTCTCATATAAGGAAAACTACATTGTATTTAAGCTTGTGTGTCTTGCTTTGTTTCAAACATCATTATGGATCCCAAGGTGCCTCCATTTTTGCTAGAGGTGGCTTGTTTATCCTTCTTTATGGCAGAGTAGTACTCCATTGTGTCCGCACACCAAATTTGCTTTATCTGCTCATATACTGATGGACATACAGGCTGCCTCCAATGTTTAGCTGTTGTGAATTACGTCATTACAAACACAGTTGTGCTAGTATCACTGTGATATGATGTCTTTAACTCTTCCAGGAAGATACCTAGATGGGAAAAAGCTGGGTCAAATGGAATTCCTATTGCTAGTTTTCTGAGGAATCTTGATAATGATTTCTATAGTGGTTATAACAGCTTCACAGTCTTACCAGAAGTGTAGAAGAATTCCTTTTTCCCCTAGAGCCTCAGCAGCATTTATTAGTATTTGATTTCTTGGTGATAGCCATTCTTTTTGGAGTAAGCTCTAATCTCAGTGTTGTGTTAATTTGCATTTCTCTAGTAGCTATAGATGTTGAGCATTTTTCTTCTATCTGTTGGGTATTTGGACTGCTTTTTAAAAAATATTTTAAATTATCTTTATTGGTACATTGTGAATACACATCATCATCGCATTCAACATTGAGAGTTTGTACCAGAATATGACATAACTTGATTCTCGTTTTTCCCTTTCCCCCGCCCTGTGTCCCCCCACCCCCATATATAGTCCTTGTTTTTTTTTTCTTTATTACTACCACATTCATTTTCCTCTTGTTATTCACCCTTACACTCTTTCCTTTAAATATTTTCTACTTCTGAGAAATGTCTATTCATTTCAGTTGCTCTTTTTAATGGGTTTTTACTTTCGAATGGGTTTTGTAGTATCTTATATATTTTAGATATTGGTCTTTTGAGGAATAGCTGATGAATTTTTTCCCTGTTCTCTATCTCTTCACTCTGTTGATATTTCCTTTGCTGTACAGAAGATTTTTAATTTGATATAATCGGATTTGCTGGTTATTATTTCTGGTGCAGTTGGAGGTCTGTTCAGAAACCCTTTGCTACATCTCTCTTCAAGAGTTTTACCTGTTTGATATTGCAGCAAATTAAGTGATTCTGTTTTGACATTTAGCTCTTTGTCTATTTCATTTTAGTTTAGAAGTGGGGGTATATGGATCTAGAGACATAGAGACAGTCTTCTGCATATGGATGGCCAGTTTTCCCAGTACATTTACCAAAGAGACTGTCTTTCCTCTATCATAATGTTTTTGGCACTCTCTGTCAAAGAATATACCTGGGGTTATTTCTGCATCTGCCATTCGGTCTCATTGGTCCTCATGTCTGGTTTGTGCCATACCATGTTGGTTTTATTACTGTAGCTTTGTAATGTAACTTGAAGTCTGGCATTGTATTGCCTCCTGTTTTGCTGCTGTTATCCAGGACGCTTTTACTCCTCTGGGTCGCTTCTGGTTCCACTGAGTTTTAGGATTGCTTTCTCCTGTTCTGGGAGGAAAAGTGTTGGTATTTTGACAGGGATTAAATATATCTATGGGAGAACCTTAATGAGACGACATCCCCTCCTCTTTCTGTGGGGTTAAGGGATCCACGGGACCGAGAGGACATGCTCACCTGTAGCTCACACCTGCTGGCTTTTCTAGACCAGTGCACAGGACCCCAGGTGTCTGGCCAAACATCCCTGAGTTCCCAGGGCCTCCGGGGCTTCTGGCTTGATTCAGTCTCGTGGGCTGTTTCTTGGTCTGAGGAGTGGTCAGAGAAAGGCTATTCGATGAGTTACAAGTAAGGGCCTGGCGGTCCAGTCTCACGGCCCTGGGTTCTAACTCCAAGCACCACACAGAAAAAAACAAAATACAGCCTAGTGGCTTACAATCTTAGCACTCAGCTGGATGCCAGGGAGGCTGAGGCGGAAGCGTTGCAAACTTTTGAGTTCTGCCTAGCAAATTAGCAAGAATCTGTCTCCAAATTAAAAATAAGAAAACAAGCTGAAGATAGCTCAGTGTTAGAGTGTTCCTACATCTAAGAGTATGGAACAAGGACAACTTAGCACTGAGGCCGGATGTAGCTCACTGGTGCCGCACCTGTCTGACAAACGCAGAGTCCTGCATGTGACCTTTGGTAACAGAAAAAAACAAAGTAAAAACAAAATTAAAAAAACACCAGAACCCCTCAGGACTCTGCCGTACTGTCGGACCGGAGTCAGTTCTCCCGTAGTACATCATACCTTCCGACACAGTGGAAAATTCACGTACTGTGTTGGGGTGTGATTTTCTGTCGCTAGAATATAAACACGGGTGCGGAAGTATTTTTCTCCTTTGTTCCCAGCTGTGTCCCAGCACCAAGGAAGAGTCGGCCTCGCAGCAGGAGCTCAGAAGTATTAGCTGAGTAAATGAGCAAACAGGAGCATCCGTGGGCTGCGGACCCTTCCAGAGCCCTGGCAGCTGGGGAAGCACCTGGCGCCTTGCTGGTCTCTGCTTTCGTGCGGACATCCACGGAGGCCTCGGACCCGTCCACTGGGCGGTAGCCGTCACTCTGGTTTCCTAGGTGACTCCGGGCGAATCCGCGGACAGGCCAGCCTCCGCTGCACACTTCGCGCCACGTGGAGATGGGGCTGGGGTGACTCCGCACGCCGGAATTCTCCGAAGGCTGGCACGCTTCGTAGTCTCCATCCTAGCTGTGGAAACATCTAACACAACTCAGGGCCGGTGTGCAGAGAGGGCACCCCTCCCGGCAGACCTTGGAGGGGCCTTGTGTGTGGTTCCGCCGCGGGGCGTCTGCAGCCCGGGGCGTCTGCAGCCCGGGGCGTCCTCTCCGTGTGGGGATCAGGAGGCAGCAGAGGAAAACCTGTCATCCCTTCGGTGGAGCGAAGGAGGCGGGGAGTTCGCGTGGGGCAAAGAAAGGAGGGTTTTGCCCAGACTGCGAGAACAGCTCGAATCAGCCTGAGTCTGACCCCTGGAAGCCGAAGCCTGAGCAGTGCGCCATCTTTGGAGACACCACGCTAGATAATGGGAATAAATCAAATATTTGCATGTACTCTTCTGGTTCTCTGTGAAATCAGTTTTGTCTCCGTACGAATTGCTTTTTAATTCTCCGAAGGCTCCTTATGGTGGATTAAGGACAAGGATGGCGAAACTGCGGCGGAGCGGTGGCTAGGGGAGGAAAGGTCTCTGCTGGAATTCGGCCTGATAGACCAGGGGGTTTGAGAGCCACCAGCCCCTCTGTGCTGGGTCCTGGCGGTGGTAGTTTGTTCTTACTGAGTCGCTTCAACTTCATACAATTTTAAGTTTCCTGTAAGAACGCTGAGGGTGGTATTTTTGTTGTTAATTCTTTCATTTCTTTGGCTCAGCCTTTTCACATTGTAACGAAAGAACACTTTACCTCAGTGGTTCAGCAGCACCATCTAGTGGTCAAACTTGGCAATTCCAGGTTGTACAGTTTTTGGGAAGATGGACCATCCTGTATCTGACGTGCTCGCCTCCTCTTCCCCATCTGCATTCAAAATAATGTGAAAATTAGGAGGGTTATTTAGGGGCATGGAGTGTTGCTGCTTGTCACAGATCTGGAGGAACTCTGTATTTTAAAGTTCTAATATTTGTTAGTTCGAGGGGCTTTGGGGGAGGGGCAGGGATCAAGACTGGGGCCCCAACAAGGGCCTTGTCATTGTGCTGCACCTGTTTGCTTGCTTTCTCACATGCTTCCTTCCTTTCTCTCTTCTCTTTCCACCTCCCCTCTTCTTCCACTTCTCCCTGCCTCCTCTCCCTTGTCTCTTCTTCCTTTTCCTTCTCTCTCTCTCTCTCTCTCTCTCTCTCTTGAACTTGGGATTCTCCTGCCTCAGCCTCCCTGTCAACAGACATTTATTGAAAAGCAAACTCAGCAACCAGCCGAAACAAAATAGATCTGTGGTGGGTAATGTGTGTAGACGGGGGAGGTGAGGTCCTTTCTGACCTCGTGAGTCCCTAAATCTCAGCAGAATGGGCATACAAGTGAGGCAGGAGGTCCTTTGGCCCTGGGGTGGCTCAGGAGTAGTGTGGGCGTCTGGAAGATGGAGCTGATGTGTGCGGGGTATAAATAAGGACCAGTCAGATGGGGAAGAGGAGGCGCGCACGTCAGATACAGGAAGGGCCACATGGGAGAGAGTGGTGGGTGTTTGATTCTTTCAGGGCACAGCATGCCAGAGGGGGGTGGTGTCAGGTTGGGAATCAGTGAGCAGCCTGGTGAGGGCCTTGCATGCCAGGTCAGAGCCCCAGCTCAGGCTCCCGGAGACCCGCACGTGCGTGTGCTTGTGTGTGTGTGTGTGTGCGCGCGCTCGCGCGCGTGTGCTTGCGCGTGCGTGTTTGCGCGCGTGCATTCGTGTGCATTTCCTCTCATCTCTTCTTCCTTGCCTGGATTTTAGATCCACAAGCTGTATGTCTTTCTTTTTCTTGGCGTTCAAAACTCAAATTACCAAAGAAACTTGTACTACTGTCTTCTTGTTATCTTTGCTAAGGTTGTTACGAGATTAAGGAAAACGCGTGATCATCCAAATCTTTGACAGAGTTCATGTCTGTTGAGAAGCCTCTCTGACTCCTGCCTCTCACCTGGTCTCACTGCCGTCTCCCTGTCCCAGCCCCTTCCCCTGACGTCCTGGACAGTCTGTAATTCTGTGCTGCCCCGTGAGGCAGCCACTAGCCACAGGTGACTGCTTATGTCACTACTAACCACTGTGTGATGTGGCTGGGACAACTGGGAAACTATCATTCTAACTTAATGTAATTTAAGATAATTACATTTGAATTAATTTACACATGTGGCCACTGGCTACTACATTAGCTGGGGTGGTTCTGTTTCTCACACAAGATAATTCGATGAGGGTGGAAATTTGAACTGTCTTACAGCCAAACACCCAGAATGCAGCATCGTGCTCTTTGGAATGTTTGTACCCCTTCAAAGTGTTTGTGGAAGTATAACCTTCAGTGAAGCAGTATTAAGGGAAGGACATCTTTTAAAAGGTGATTAGGTCAAAAGGGCCCCGTCCTCACGGGTTGACTGGGTCCTTGCCCTTGCACACCTTTTAGCTCTGAGGACATAGCCTGGGGGCTGAGGAAGCTGGTCTTCAGAGTGGCTAGATGCACACAAACCCTTGCAAGTGGATCCCAAGGAAGCCGCTGGCTGCTAAGGTGAAGCGTACATGTAGTGCTCATGCCCCCTGGTGGCAGTTTTGGGATCATGACTTTATCACCTCCCAAAGCTGTAGGAGGTGAGTGAGAGTAAGACTTTGCTGGGAACTCTAAGTAGGACCAGTGTCTGGCTTCCCACTGTGAGTCCTTTTTACTCTAGGATAAAAAGTGTCCTTACAATGCTAGTTAAGTACAGTACTGAGATGACACTGAATCATGGATCCAGTTGCAGGATTCTTCAGTTATTGGCATTAATGTGTATGTGTATACACACGTGCATACATCATACACACCCACACACACACACACACACACCCACACCCACACACACACACACACACACACACCAGGTGTTGAGTTATATTCATAGTTCCTGTATCTATTACATTTCAAGACTTGAGACTCTGACTTAGCTAACCCTGATTATTATTCATATCATGAAGGAAAACAATGAGATGAGGTAAGGGTAATTTATTGATTTGTGAGGAAAGAGAAAAGTGAATGCGCACTATTTTAGGGTTGGCCTTGGCTAATCAGTAATTGATTTTACTTTTGAAAGTCACAAGGAGGAATTTATAGCAATCAAGATGAATATTTTTGCTTGCAGTGATCCCCCCCCCCTTTTTCCTGCGAAGCTCAGAACTCTAGGAAGCTCTAGGCTTCAGGTTTGTGACTGGTTTGTAGCCTGAGGGCTGGACTTGGTGGCTCACTCAGAGCCAGTTTCCATCCACCACAGAGAGGGTGGAGTCTGTTCATTCGCCCTGTTCTGCTCCCATTTGGAAATCTTCCTTTGTAGTGACAGCGTTCTGTGGCTCCCACAGTCCAGACAGAGTCATCTTCACCTTTCCTCCTTGCCTCCTTATCATAGAGAATTCAAGTCACAGCCTCGTAGACATAATAAGAGCAGTAGCTCACTTCTGTAGTGAGTCTCGTGATCACGTCTGGTCTGGACACTGAGGCCCTTGAAGAAGGAAGGGCACTTCTGTAGAGAGGGCAGGCTAAGTACAGGCTGCACAGACAGAACCTACCTTGGGGCCACCATCCCCAGGTTGTTAGCATGCCCCAGGGCATGTGTGAGTTGTAGGCTGAATTTACTTAGTGATCTCGGCTTTGTTAGCTGGTCCAATCTGATGAGCACATCCTGGAAAATTCCAGAACACTTTTCTTGCCTTTTTCTTCCCTTAAATGATCCTAGGTTCCTACACTGTACTTTGCTTCTGTTAAGACATGAATCCTCTGTCTACCCCCACCCCATCATTTTGAATGAAGAACTTAGTCTCTCTCAGAAGAATTTATTGACACACAAAAAACTTAACAGCCTCATGGATTTGGCCACATGGAAAGTAATCCCACCTTCTGGATGTTTCTGTTTTTTCCAAAGTCTGCCTCGCCCGCTCCACGTCCAGGGATGCCCTGTGGAATGCTCAGCTGCGGGTTTCCCTTCCTTCCCCCGCTGCCTGATTTCTCCTGAGACCTTCAAATTCTTCCCACTAAGCAAAATGGGGACTAAGTCATCCTTTCCCTGGGCTTCACTCAAGCCTGCACCAGGAACCCACCTTCTACCCTAACGTCCATCAAGACATTGTCCCAAGGAAAAAATCAGTTGTCAACTTCAGAGAATTCTTTCTTACTTCATTGTGAGACGAAGTCTTGTTAAGTTGCCCAGCTGTTCTCAGACTTGTGAATCTCCTACCTCAGCCCGCTGTGTGGCTGTGATTCTGGCTTAAAAATTGTGGGAATAGCATGACCTCTCTCTAATCGTGACACTCAGCTCCTTTTTAGCACTGGCTGGAAAAGGGCATATTCTGATGCTTATACCTTACTCCTCCGTGAAACTATCTTCAGAGCTGAGATGTGGCTTTTGTTGCCCCACACGCATTATCTAATCACTACAGCGCTGGGACCAAGATTTATTCATTTTCTCCTGGGAGAATCAAAACTTTTGTTTCTTGCTTTTATACATGAAGAGTTGGAATGATTGAACTTCCCCTCAGTTTGATGCTAGTTGTACGTATCTTGCATAATTTGGGAGAAAGTGTCTGAGTTCTAGTAAGGCCCTAATATGAGCCAGAGTTGACAGTTTTTTGCTATATTTTTATATTTGAGAGAGAATAAATAAATACGAAGTAAATAAGCCTCGAATGTCATCTTGAAACCAGTAGGCAGTTGTCTTGGGTTTATTCTCCAGTCGTTTCTCACATACCCACCTCGATGGTATCGCTGTGGCCAGGAGCTCAGCGGCCCAGCACTGGCTGTCTGGATCGCTCGCTTTCCTCCCTCCTCTGGATTCCAGCATTCCTTCTGAGTCAATTCAAATTGTGCTTTCTCTGTTAAAATCTTCTGCAGTGGTTCTGTCCTGATAAGATTCAATGTAGGGATCTTTAAGACAGCAGGACAGTATAGACAATTGCATGCTGTTGTAAGCATGTGTTTATTTTTTACTTTTTGTAATTCAGTGAAGGATTGGCCAATTCGTCAGGATCTCTTCTTCACTGGGTTTTTTTTTTTTCATTGTTATATATCCAAGACTTATTTCAGTTTTGGTTCTGCAGCTACACTTTAAATTTGTCAAGGGAAAAAACATCTTTATATACCCCGTGGTACTTAAATTCTGATTTTGAGTATTTTACTTCAGGTGGCAGTAATTTCTAAACTCAGGGGAAGTCAAGAGAGTTGAGGTGTGTTTTGTGGAAATAATGAGCATGGGATTAGACAGGGGGACATAAAGGTGGTGTTCAGGATTTTGTTTCATCAAGTGGATTCTTGTGCCGTTTGCTAAAATAGAAAACTCGTGTGTGTGTGTGTGTGTGTGTGTGTGTGTGTGTGCGCGCGCGCGCGCATGCGTCCTTATTTTTAATCGCATTAAAGTTGAGAAGGCTGTGAAAAATCTGGAAATCTGAGTATGGACTTCAGGGAAGAGGTTTGTGGACAGGAGATCAACATCTAGTTCATATTTACCTTCCAGGGAATAGATGGGGTCACTCACGCAGAAACAGCCTGGGAAAAAGAGCCCAGAAGTGAGGCCTGAGATTTCCAATGCTGAGATGCTGGAAAAGAACCTGTGAAAGACAGTGGGTACCAATGAGGTGGGCGGTGAGAGTGGTGTCACAAATGGATGTCACAAAGAGCCCCGGGAGGGGACAGTGATCAGCTGGGAGCTGCTGGGAGGAGAGGACAGTGTGTCCTGGACTCAGCCCTGCAGAGCTCACTGGTTACCTGGTAAGACCAGATGCTCTGTTCTGGAGCACTGTGGGGGTTTTTGTTTTTTTGCAGTACTAGAAATCAAACTCAGGCCCTTGTGCTTCCAAGGTAAGTGCGGTACCATGTGAACCAAATCCCCGGCTGAGTGCCATGTTTATAGAAGGAGTTACTATGTTTCTATTTTTGGCCTTATTAAGAGAGTATGGAAATTACTTATTAAGAGTAAGTATTATATATGTAATATATATAATATATATAATACATATATATAATATATATACACATATATAATATATATAATACATATATATAATTATACATATAATATATATTATATATATGTATTTAGTAACTGTGATGAAAACACTGACTCTTCTGTTCTTCACTGTAATATAACTGGAATTTAATTGTGCCTAGATTTGATAGTAAACATTGATTTTTTCTTAACAGGCCAATAAATAGGATTGGATAATAAACCGTAGAACCTAAATATTCTGAAAACATTTTTAAACTTTTATTTTTAAGAGAACTGTTATTCAAATGTAGTTGTAGTGATACCTAGTATCTCTCATGACAAGATTTAACAAATATAATACCTGAGATACTGAAAAAAAAAAAAAGCCCATCTATGAGTACAAGAGACTCAAAGGGGTGCTTTTTGATTCAAACTATAGCACAAAGTAAATGGGAAAAATCTGAACAATAGAAGATAGAAATGTATAGTATATAGCCAAGAAAACGTAAGGATTTGGGAGGTAGGAATAGTAAGTCATGTTCTTTCATAGCACAGAGTTATTTGTGTTTTAAATTAAAAGATATATAGGGATTAGACCCTAATAACTGAAAACCATATTTTCCTCAATATTTTTTCTTATCTGCTAAGAGGTAATATCTTACAAAGTAAGAACACTGATTTGTTCTTCATATTTCTGTTTTATTTTCCTTTTTGATGGTGGTGATAATGCAGTATGTTTATTAAAAGCAGTATGACCCCATTGATGTAAATATCACTTTGTCTGTCCCCCTATCATGTATCTGTTCTTCCTTCCATGGATGGAGATATGTGCACATACAGGGCCTTCTTTGGAGGAGAAAGTAGATGACGTTCCTGTCTAATCCCAGCCTGTGAGGGCTTCTGTGTGACTCCTCCAGGGAGCTCTGAAGTTTGCTCAGCACCGCTGCAGACATGCAAGGCTGAGGTCTGCAGATGGCGTGAGAACTTCCGAGATGGAGGAACTGATTAGCTGCTCCTCTGACAGAGCAAGGGACGGTGCTGTGCCGGGTGCAGTCTGCCTTCCTGGCATTGGTGGGGTATGGGATGGGGGATGGTTTCCAGACTCTTATTTGGACCAAGTGGGAGAGAGATGCAGGAGAATGTCTCCCTGAATCCTGATATATAGGATGAGCAGAGGTTTCTGGGGCCACGGAAACTTTAAGGAACTTCTAGGGAACCCATGGTAAATAATACCATGACTCACACAAAATGAACAGACCCATCTTGGAACCCGAGTCCTGCAAGATTCCCTTGCGTCCTCATACATTATCACCACCATCGAGTGTTGGAGGGTGTCTTCATCTGTTTGGTATTGCTATAACAGAACACTGGGTGCTGAGTAATATAATAAAACAAAGAGTTTTGCTTGGCTCACTACATTGTTGGCTGAAAAGTCCATCAGTACTGCATCTTTGCCGTGGATGTATTATAATGTGGCAAAAGGATGATTAAGGCCAAATGGACGAGAGTATAAATCATACTGAGAGGAAGCAAGACACGAGGGAGGAGCCAGGTGCTGTCTCATCAGGACTAATGCACTCCTGGAAGACCAGTGGTAATCTCCTGAGAATGATCACATTGTGGTCGCCTTCCTCTAGCTCCACACCTCTGAGTCCCAGTGTGTTTTACCAGCATTGCACTGGGGACCGTCCTGGAAATTTCCAGCGTATGAACCTCAAGGAGACCGACCATAGCCAGGAGTTTGGATCTGAAGTCCAGAGCGGGAAGAAGTGTTGGAGAGAGTAGAGGGCAGAAGAACCACATAGTCTTTGCCACCACTGTACTGAAGGCAGTGAAAGTTGAAGGACGGAGAAAAGTCGAAGTTGAGGGCTGGAGCTGCCACTGTTATGCAGGACTGCTGTTGAATACTGTTAACGGTTAACTTCTGCTTCTGCACCTTTGCTCATGCAGCCCGCTGCCTCGAGTGCGCTCCCGGTGAGGAGAGCCCGGGGTCCCCGCCACCGTGGATTCCTGCAGACTCCCTCAGCTCTTAGTGAAGTACTGGCTCGGCACAGACAGCCCTACCCAGAAGGCCACCTGCTCTAAATGATTTCTCTCCACTCACTGCCGTCTGTCTATCTCCGTCTCTGTCTCACACGCCTCTGTGTTAGTCTGCTTGTGCTCTTGGGAAAAGTAGAGCAATATCATTTCAGAACTTGATGGAAAAGAAAATTAAATTTCTAGCCCAAAGGCCTGGAGGCAGGAACCGTCATCTTCCCCATCACGGCAAGTGTCCGTAGTTCTGTGAGACCATCATTTAGAAAATGGCACAGTGGAAGTGACAGCTCGCTGCCCGTGAAGTACGGCTCAGTTTATTCCAACTTCTTGTAACTAGCTGGTCTGTGAAGCCCCACTCCCCTTACAATATGTGTTTCATATTATTCTGAGAGCCAGCTCCTGCCGAGGGATGTCTGCCTGGGGATGCGTGCTTCGGTACAGCATGGGACAAGCCTTAGAAACAAGCCATATAAAATTTCAGGGCCTCGTTGAGGAGGAAAGGTTGATAAGTTGGAGGTTTCCTGACCGAACCCCAGGGCCCCGGATGTTGATGGCACCAGGTTCTCCCTGTGTAGTATTTATGTGGCTGGGAATTGGGGCTGCTTGAGTGAATCTGTTTTTTATATTTATAGCAAGAGCCACAGTACTGTCACCTAACACTAAAGTGAAGCAGGACAGGCCACGTTTAGAAGACGACAGTATTATTCTCGGCTGAGGCGGATGTTGTATGGTAGAGAGAGTCTGGGAAGGATAGGGAGTAGAGATCCTTTCTTCCTCCGCTGCGGGCCTTGAGTGTGTTCTTGGCTAAACAGTTTAACCTTTCAAATCTCTTGGATGAAATTTCTAATTTGTGTCAGTAAAAAGAATTTCAGTGGCTTAAAAAACATTTCAAGTTCTCCTGATAAAAGGAAAGAGGATCTTCTACATCAAAGTAAAGAAAAACAAAGCAAAAAGCTTTGCTTCCGCAATGAACAACTTGGCCACAATGAACAACTTCGTGTAACTAGCTAATATCTGATTGGCTGCCAAATATCTATGACAAATCAGTAACTTGTAATCATTATAAAGAACCTTTAAGGTTTCAGAAGTTTTGAGAATACACTCAAATAATAGGATTCATAGGTTCATGATTATGATGAACAAATGATCCTATTGAATAAGACTTAAGTGGGCCTTTTCTATAACATCTTTGGAATGTGACGAGGGTTCAGGTTTCCTGAGTTTTAGTTGAATCTGTGTGAGAGAGGTGTAGTAAGCACTGATGTGGGAGAGCCAAGTGTGGTATCTAGGAAGGTACTTGGGATGCTAAAGCTGGAGAATGACACTGAGGTAGAGACCATCCTGGGCTGCATAGTAAGTTCAAGGCCAGCCTAATCTACAGAGTGAGACTCTGTCTCAACAAAATGAAACAGAACAAAGCAGAAATTAATATGGGGGTTTAATGATATTGTAGGATCAAAGAAGCAAGTTTGCAAAACCTACATAAGCCTATAAAGGCTTGTTAAAGTCAGCAGAAGGCCAGGAGAGCCCAGATGCTTTGCTAAAGGACCTATAGAAATAAAAGTTCAAATCTCAGAGAAACACACTTTTGAAATGAATTCATACCTAGCATTCTCAAGGGATTGTTCACTGTGATAAATAGATGAATTTTCTAGTTGCAGATTTTAAAAAATTTAAGAGATGTATTTGTTAGATTATACATCTTTTGAAAACTTCTTTTCTCCAACAAATAGTGAAGAGCTTTTTTTTTTCCCAGGGAAAATAATGTTGGGAAAATGAAGTGTTCCTGTATAGCAACTTTCAAAGCCATTTTCTGAACAGTTCAGCATTGTGTTTTGTGTTTCATAATTTGCTAGAAAAAGAAAATTGCTTGAAAAGTAGATGATTCCTTTTCATGGTCTTACTCTCAGTGGAAATTGGGAGTGATTTCAGCTTTCAGTACTCAGTTATTTGGGTGACACTCTTCCTGGCTTTGTCTTCTGCCTATTTTGAGGTGGAGAGTGTACCGTATTAGTACATAATTTGTGTCTTTCTGCTGAAAATGATAGGAAAAAAGCACTAGAAAGCTTTGCTCTCCATTGGGAAGATATTTGTAGGTGGAACAGTATTTTGTTCCTCAAGTATAAAACTAGCCTTAGTAGGTGGGGAAAAGTTTTTACCAAAATTACTTGCAAAGTCCACTTACCTTTAGACTCATGAGAATGAAGAATCTTGTTGGGTCTTCTAAGCTGTCTCCTGATTTTAGGTAGGAACTGCATAAGCGACCGTCCCACTTTCTATCATGTTTTTCTTCTTCTCTACTTTCCTCCTTCCCCTTGTGGAACTTTCTTAATCTCTTTCCAGATTGCTGCTGTGCTGTAGGTTGGCTTTTCAATGTCACCCAAAGGATAATATGCTCAAGCTTGGGTCCATAGCCTGGGATGCTATTAGGGCGGGCTTTGCTGAGTATGTAAAGATTCTGGGTAAACTTTAAATAGCAAGTGTTAAGTTTCCTTTCACCTGATGTAGCCATATTGTGGTAATCATTTCTGACTTTGCTCTCTATGATCTGTATAGTATAAAATCTATCTGACTTAGAAACAGAATTATGCTTAGACATTGCTGGAAGTGGATGTGGGAAGAACGGTGGTGGTGGTGGTGAGTGATCTGGGGCTCTGGTAGACCAGCCTTGTTTTCTAATTATCATGTGTCCTATGCAAAGTGGACATAGGGTAAAAGCATTTCCAGAAAGTCCCAGCAGCAGTCACTAGAGCCTTTCTAGTTTCTGTAGGTTCTAGAAACTTTGACTTTGATATTTGGAACCAAAGTTTGTCAAGGAGGATAGACTGTAGATTTATGCTGGAGGTAAGGTCACCTGCCTTAGTTTTAAATCATGATGCCTGGTGGCCATGAGCAATACTTAAGCCTATTTTTATGAGACCACCCATTAGGAAATGGGAGCCTTATAGTGTTGAGCATGGCCTTTGCCAATTAGGTTGGTGTGATGTTATTTCTACAAGCTCAAGTGTTTGGACTTTGCACCGCTAGTGTGCCAGCAAAAGCAAGAGGCCCACTGGATTTAGTTGTATGCTGGTGATCCCTTCCATGAGCAGTCTAGCAGCAGACACACTGGTGTCAAACTTGGACTTTGCATTGAAGACAGTAGGACTTGGCCTTGTTCTCTGTATTGAACCCAGTGGCCCCTTGGGAAATGGACAGCTTCTTCATTAGAGGGGGCTTGATTAATATTGAGGAAAACCTTAATAGTTTATGAACACTTAATAATCAAAGTCAAATAGTGTGGGGAACAAGTTCCTCATGGAACAGGGATTGGAAGGAAGTACTCAGTGCTTTAGGAGGGTGGCAATTTAGTTGAAAGTTGCAAAGTCAGGGGCAAGGGTTCAGCACTGAATGATGGAGGTTCCAAAATGCAGTGCAGTTTCTCTAAGAGCTACCGTCCCTTTGGGAGTGGGCCCCTGTCAGAGAGGCCTAGTGGAGCCGCCATCCATACAGAATCAATTTACAGAGCTGATTCTGTTACTGGCTAGTGAAGATCTTTTTTTTTAGGTTTTTTGAGACAGGGTCTCGCTTTGGAGTTTAGGCTGGCCCTGAGCTCAGCCTCAAACTCACATCACAATCCTCCTGCCTCTGTCTCCCGAGTGCTGGGATTACAGGCGTGAGCCACCACGCCCGGCACTGTGGTATGTGGTACTGGTTGCTGCTAGGCGTGAGTCTCCACACCCAGTATAGGTATGTGGTTACCGGGGATCGAACCCGGGTCCTTGTGCTTGCAAGACAGGCACCGGAACCATTGAGCTAAATCCCCGGCCCGTGAAGATCTTTACATTAGTAACTATAGAAATAAACTGAAGCAAAAGTAAGAATTTACAGGCAAAACTTTAATTGGTAGTTTATTTATTTATTTATTTAGGGTTTTTGAGACAGGGTCTCACTTTGTAGTTCAGGCTGGCCCTGAGCTCAGCCTCAAACTCAAATTACAGCAATCCTCCTACCTCTGCCTCCTGAGTGCTGGGATTATAGGCATGAGCCACCACACCCGGCACTGTGGTAGGTGATACTGGTTGCTGCTGGGCGTGAGTTTCCACGCCCAGTATGGTATGTGGTTTCAGGGATCGAACCCAGGTCCTTGCGCTTGCAAGACAGGTGCCGGAACCACTGAACATTTCCCCGGCCCTGAACATTTCTTTCTGAAAGGTTCTCTGTCACTGGGCCAGAGTCTCTAGATGAGGTGAAGTTTAGTTACTGTGCAAGTGTGAATTTGCATATTGTTCAAAATGTGCTTAAGAATGCGTTGTGTGTCCTTTCTGTAAGATGAGACTTGATTAGGAAAATGCATTGTAATAGGGTCTAATGAGGTTGAGTCCACTTGATCAAATGTGTTACCGACTCTGCTTTCTGTGATCCCTTCCAGTGTGCCAAACGTCCCACCCTCTTATCTGAAGAGCTACAGGCTGGGTTGCTTGACAGCCTGATTTACTTTCTCCTCTTATCTCCAAAGTTGTAGTTGTCTGCTTTTTGTATCTTTAAAGCTCTGTCATTCCCTTCGTGTTCCTGTTCCTCAAAAGTAAGGTATCTACAAACTGAAATGTGGACAGTTTGAAAGAAAAGGAGCTCTTCTAGGGGAAGTTGATAGAAAAGTTAGATTGTAAGAGGTGACTCTGAGACATTAAGAAACAGTTAAATTACCTTCTATAAGTTCTGAGAAAGAATAAATCTGTATAATGCATTTATGAGACATTAGATTATTACGAACAGCTCAAGTAATAACTTCAGTAACCTAGAGAATTCACTGGTATGGAACACCGTTTGTCAGTCTGATGGATTGTTTATTGCAGGGAATATAATTGCACCAAATGAGCTTATGTAAAGAGGAAAATCATTGGGAGGATTCTGGGTTCTCTTCAAGAATGAGAATGGGCCTCATGGACAGTGAAACCAAAAGGTAGACAGAGAAGAAAAGAAGTTATTCTTTATCTCTGGGGCAACATACATCCATTTCTTTTCTCTTTAACCCACTTCGTTAATCTCTGTTTGCACATCAACACTTTGTACGTTAGCTGGCCCAGGGATGTCCCACCCAGCTTCATGTGACCTTCTAGAAGGAGAACTCAATCAGGTGTGCCTAGAGCCCTTGTATCTTTTAGTTCTTGTCTCTCAGGAAATAATCTGATTGGCTACCGATAAACCAGTGAATTGGTGGTTCTTAGGTTATGTGCCCTATGCTGGCCCAATCAGCTGTGGTCACAGTAAATATTTACTGAGCATGGAAAAAATGTGTTTGTTTTGGCTAGGTCGAAGTATCTTAAGAAAGACATACATACTTGAGCCTTGGTGCTATGGACTTTGGGAGATATATATTGATGAAGTATGACCATACATGAATATGTAACAAGATGTTGTAGGGTATTGAACACAACCCGCTCTTCTTTGTTTACTAAGGCTTGCTTGTCGACACCTGTAACTTAAGGAAAAGTTTATTTTTGCTTATGGTTTCAGTCCATGGCCATGTCAGAATGACTAAGTTCAGCAATGAGTTCCTCACTGTAGTAACTTGAGTTAGGTGTCTCACCAGAGGGCACAGCCTTTTTCTTTTTGTAGGTGTTGTCCACCTAGTTGGTGCTAACTCCTTTCACATATTGTCCTTGAGGTGAGCCTTACTTCCCAGTGCACTCGCTGTCATGATGTGCTGCCTTACTGTATGTCCTAAAATACTGGGGCCAGCAGACCATGGGACCCTCCAAAACTGGGAGCCCAAGTAAACCTTTTCTCTACGAGATTATAAGATTATCTCTGTATCTCTTACAGTGTGCAGAGATAGCATGGGCTTTGCTGACAACGTAGTTGTAGAGGCATGTTGTGGTCACTGTGCCCATTTGTTGTGATGGTGAAGCTTGTCACTTGATCTCTGCTCCTCTGAGGTCCATGTCTGCACTGCAGTCGGAATGTTATGTTGCAGTATCTCTTCCACCATTAATAGCTTATGGAATTTTTAAAGGTGGTATTTACCTTCTTCCTCACCAGTGCACCTGCCCTCAATCAGTGACTTAATTTCCTAATGTCTTGGTGAAGGGTGTGTCTTCAAGTTCTTTTAGAGGGTGGAGTTAAGGGTGGCCCCCTAAGTTGCTCACAGTCTGTTTCATTTTCTCCATCTCACTGAGCTTTTAGATTTCTTTTTCTAAAACAAACCATAGAAATTTTGGATTTTAATCTCATTGGCTGCTTATCACTGCTGAGACTAAGCTTTAAGAAGACAATCCATCCCTGGTGCCCAGGGTTTAAAAGTTTAAGGAACCAACAGACTATAATGTAGTACTACGGCTTAGTCATGGTGGGGTGCTGATAATAGCATGGCCTGGAGAGGCCAGGGACGTGGTGAGCTTCGCTTCCTGGAGTATGAAGCTGCTCCTCAGAAGCCTACCTGACAGAAACTGATCATGTAGAACTCAGAGACAAATCCCTCACCTTACTCTTCTCTGATTTCTTCCTCATGTCTGCCGTTGGTGAAATCCTACCAGAAGCCAGATGGCAAAGTGTCTCTGGATTAATCTCCTAGGGGCTGATGGTGGGGAGGAGAAAGGTTGAGTGTGAATGTTGTTGGACAAATGGAAGACACCTGACCTACACACTCACCTCAGCATAGTGTCATGCATACTGTCAGGCGTACTGACATGCCTGGCTAAAATTAGTGTAAGATTTCTTCCATATTTATGATCTACATATGTATAAAAATGTGTGATCTCTTACTCTTCCAAACAGTAACAAAGAATCAGAACTGTAGATGATCCTCAACTTGTAATAGATGGACAACTGATTTTTCAGCTTTATGATGGTGCAAAATTGATCCTGAGCTAGTGAGACTCTGTACATACACTCTTGCAAAGCTGGTCAGCAGTAGTGAGTCCCGGCTCCCAGCCAGCCATGGGATCAAGAGGAGAAACAACAGTTCTCTGCAGTGCAATAGGTTGATAAGTCAGTATGTTTACTACCTTTTCAAGTTATTGTGGGTTATCAGAATGTAATTCCATTGTAAACTAAGATACGTAAAAGGGAATACTTTGATTTTATAACCTGGGAAGCTTTTCAGTAATGAGAAGATGGCCGTAGAAGGTAGAGATAAATTGTAGAGACACTCAGATGCTGTAAATGTGAGGTGGTGGGATCCTGGATTAATGGGAAGAAACTGGGATCATGCTTAGCTTCTTGCTTGGGTTTCAGATAATTGGTGGGGTCAATTTAGAGGTAGTCCAAGATATACTGACTAGTAAAGAGGAGGCGGTTAACAAAAGGTAACTGTTAACAAAGCATTCAGGGGTTTGGGATCATTCCAGGCTAGCAAGGTGGGTTTGAATCTCTGAGCCTGGAGCTGTTCTCGTGAAGTAGAAAGACGTGGTGATTGTTGCTAATTTACTTTTGATATATCATAGTAATGAAACAAGCAAGAAAAGTCCCTTATCTTGGGTAAGGGTAGATACTGTTCTACTTTTGTTCAGGAATTAGAAGAGGAAAGAAAACGACATTTTGGGAGAATATGAAGGACACTGGGGTTTCGGTTTGCCCTTGGCTGGTCCAGTAATGGTTTGTCAAACCATGTGGTTTCAAGGGCACTGAGCTGCCCGAGCCTGGGGCTCTGAGGGTGACTCACTCTTCCATGGCAGCCTTGCCCCCCCACCCTCCGTCTTCCCTCAGGCTGTAATTAGCTAGGGTTTCCCTGCACTTGGTCTGTTGAGTGGTGCCTGCTAGCTCTGCATGTGCTTTATCTGTGTGAGGAATCTGAGCTCCTTCCCAGGCCACTCCTAAGGAACTCAGATTTTCTTAAGCAGATCCCGGGTGACCCCTTCGGGCTACAAGTAAAATCCATCTTTATTTTTGAATCATTCCTTTCTAATGAGCTTCCACTTGTGGGGAGAAGCAGTCCTCTGCCTGCGTAATGCTTATTTCTTGAGGGCCCTGTATGGGTTTCTTCTATTTGCCAGTACTCTTCGGTAGTAGCTGCTGTCGTGTTCTCTGCAGGCTTGGTAAGTAGCCAGTATCCACGGTTCCCACAACCCAATGTTCGCCTGTCTTGTGTCTCAGTCCAATCCACGTTTCTCAGTACGGGCCACAAAGAAGGGGACAAGCAGAGAGCCTGTCTGGAGAACGAACGTCCTCTTCCCGCCACACAGGGGCACTGGGAGGCCCCGTCCCAAGGCCTCTGGGACTTTCCTCTCCGTGGACCTGTACTTTGGGTTCTGAATTGATTCCCTGAAAAAGGCTTCACCAGATGTGAGGCAGCGCGGGCCATCTGCTTTCAGGGTTGCTGTGCTCTGTGTCCTGCAGAACCTCAGTCAGTGATCTGCGACAGAGCACAGTTCGAGGTCACCTTCGCTGCTCTGTCTGTTGCTCAGAGCGCCAGGAGCAGCAGTGAGAACAATCCCTCTGTCCCTTAGGACAGTGCTCTAAAATAGCTTAAAATAATATTTACCTTTTACAAGTCTAACACGGAACACATTTCCTAAGGAGCTTCTCTTTAAGAGGCCACAAAAAGGAATGAGGGGATGGAAGATTCTTTCTTTTTTTAAAAAAAATTTTTTTTTAGCTTTTGTCAGCAACAAGGTAATAGTCTAGCTTCATGCCTGGCATGATTTGTTTGTGGCTCTGAAGGCTGGTCTTCCTGCTCAGGAGTGTGACTGTTTTAGTGCTTTTTGTTTCGATTAAGCCCTTAGCTCAGGGAAGGAGAGAAGTAGAGTACAGAAGACTCCAAGGGGTCTGGGCCAGAGACCAAGCATAGTCTCCAAGGCCTCACCCCACGATCCTCTCCTTCCTACCACACTCCGTGTCCTGCCTCCTTCACCTCCCACCAAAGCTGTACTGTCAAATGATGACCCCAGCAACACGGTAATCCAGTGATGGTGTTAGAGACCTTACAATATATTTGTCTCTGGAGACATTCACAGACACCTAATTTTCTAGGTGTTTCTCAAGTCTTACCAAGTTGATAATCAAAATTCATCAGAAAATGCTAAGAAGTAATATAGGATGCAGAGCTGGAGGTATTACTTTCATGAAACTGTACTGATCTGATTTATTAATAAAGAACAGACAAACATGACTTGAGAATTCACTGGAGTTAACAAGACAGTGTATTCAGTGTTACAAAAATAACTAAATGAAAAACGAAGCGAGTTCACATTTTTCAGAAGCTACATGGTTGATTTGTATGATGAAACTCTAGAAATGAAACGGGTGGTAGTATTTAACTATCGTCTAGCACTGAATATATGTGATTGTGTGTTTTGGGTGCCTGACTGTGTTACATGCTGAGTGGTGTTTGTAAACACTGAAACAACGGGTTAAAACACTGGATTTCCCCACTGGAAAGATTCGTGAATATAACTGAAGAATCTGTTTTCCAGGTCTCAATGGCAGTGCACAGCTTTTCTTGAAATATGATCCAGTTTCTACTTACTGTCCTTAAAGGATTAATTCCTGCTCTTAGCTATTGGATAAAGGTGCCATTAGCCTTGCTGTTTTATGGAGTCAGACTCAAGCATGGTCCCTGACAGCCCTTTTGATGTCCCTAACTGACAGTGTGCTTTCAGGGCCCAGACCTGGGTTTTGAAATGCAGTGACACTATCCCTAGTCATTTATTGGAGGTGAAGGTAGAGTATTTGAAAGTCCAAGGAATCAGAGTCAGCTTGATAAGCCACAGAGATACTGCATATTTATTTGTGAAATGTGGAACTGAGCTGGGGAAGTTATGCACTGTGGGCTGATTTGTTCAGGGAAATGACTGGACCAAAGGCAGCAATAAGACCCAGTGAAACTCAGGAGCCTAAGGTAGAAATACTGAGCTACCAAAAGAAAAAAGAAAGGAATCTGAAAATTGTAGCTTTCTAGGTCACATTGGAGGTAAAATAATGAGCTCAGCACTTTGCTCTCAGCAGGATGGAGGCTACCCTGGCAAACTTGGGGCAAGGATGAAGATAGGCCAGGTCTTCTTGTCATCTCTGTCTGAGAGCCTCCTGCCTCTGATAATTCTTCTGAGGACCAGGGCCTTCAGGCTGTCTGCTGAGTACTTAGGATTCTACTGATGGATACCCATCTGGGACAAAATTTATGTACTAAGTTTTTCTACTTTAAATTCAAGGCTTCCCAGTCTAATGACCTATCATTTAAGATCTCTGCCAAGTGCTCTCTGATGGGACTATAGCTTAGTTAATTTTTAATGATATGTTATTTAACTACTTAGGCTCTTTCCAAAATATATCTTAACTCATCAAAATGTACACTTCTTAAAACAAGTAATTACGAATAATTCTTACAGCATGAGGAAACTGTAGGATTTGTCTGAGGTAGCTCAAGTTCCACTCTCTCATTTTACAAACAAGACCAGAGAATAGTTCTGAAGTGAAGCCGCCTTTCAGAGTCTTGCAAACATTTACTGTCTAGGCAGAAATCTGACCTTGGTCTCAGCCCAGGGACATGTACAAGGCAGATTAGTATTGGAGTAGCATACAAGGTGTTATGGTTTGTATCTGAAATGTTCCCTAGAATCCAAATGTTAAAGGCTTAGTTCCCAGCGTGGCGCTGTTGGAAACGTGGTGGAAGCTTTAGGAGGCGGGGCCTATGGCGAGGTCTCTAGGTCACCGGCAAAATGCCTGTGAAGGATTATCAGGATTCCAGCCTCTTCCTTCTTTTTCACTTCCAGTCCACAAGGTGAGTGGTTCTGCTGCCCAGCATGCCGTCTGCCCTAAAGTGTTGCCGAAGCACAGGCCTAAAATCCATGGAACCACTTGACCGTGGACGGCGACCTCTGACGCTGTGGGCCAATATAAACGTCCCTTTAAAAGTTGATTACTCCAGGCGTTGGTTACTGTCATAGAAGGCTGACTCGTATCATGGATAAGGTTTTTGATTGTGGGAGGTATATGAGTGCTCCCTCGTTCAGTGTGCCATCACTACATGTAGGACGCTATGCTTGAAACTGGTAATAATAGATGGGGAAGGTTTAAAATGTTTTATTAGTATATGTTAGGGACACAGTGATTACATTCAGCTTGGGGAAAACATACATACATACATACATACATACATATATATATATATATGTATATCACATTGATCACTTTTACTGAGAGGGAAAATATTGATTCTTTCTTTGAGAAATAGTATAAATATGTTTAAGAGATAAGTCATAGTTTGAAGAATACACATAAGCACACTTTGATTTGTGGAAGAAAATACTGCTTCTTAAAAAAGACTAAGTATCATATAGCCCACTTAGTTCCCTTAATTTGTGTTATTTCTGAATTTTACAGCTATTTTGGGTCAGATGTTATAAATTCAAGGTCACTGAAGGTCATCAGAATTTGTCAGTTACCACATGCATTTGTTGCAAAAGTGAAGGACAAGTCATTTGAAGTACTGTGCCTTTTAAAAGTTGGAAAACCACTGAAGTCCCTATACTTAGAATACAGGTACTTCCATGAATGGAGTTTGTTTTCAGACTCAAGGAGGAATGAACAGAATATTTCTTTTTTAAAAATCTGGATTCAGACTTAACCGAAACAGAGGAATGTGTGGAAATGAAAGGAAAATTAAGGAGAGGCTATTACCTGTGATGGAAGAAGGAAAGGATTTCTCTGGTGAGAAGTTAAGATCCTGGTGATGGAGTCAGACCTATGAAAGGTGTCTTCTCAATTTTCTTTTAGGAATGATGGTTGGGAGGAAGATCTTGCGGTGTTTAAATGGTCATTGTTTCCAAAGCATCCAGTTTGTAAATGTCACAGTTCCCTATTTGAATTGTGAACCTGTTAAGTGTAAAGATGCTGGGAATGTAACTCCCAATGGGGAGCTGGAGAGTAGAAAGCTTTAAAATATAATGAGAGGGACCCGAGGGCAGGGAGCACCTGGAAAGTCCCCACAGAGGATGTGGAGGAGCTGACTTGGGAACTTCTGTATTCAGTTAAAAGACAGAAGGGTCTGAAGTGCCAGTTAGGGAGAGGATACAGCATGCCGAGGTAAATATTTTCCTAGCAGAGGGGTTGCATAATATCATAATTGTCTTTCTGCTGGTATATTTCTGTTCATTTTTGAGTTGTTTTGGGGTTTTGAGAGGATAGTGATTTGTGCTTTCTGTCTAACTTTTTCTATGTATGCTGGCTCTTAAGATAACTATGTAAGGAAGGGATTTGACTTTGGTGAATTCAATATGGGAATGGAAAAAGGAGCTTATTCTGTGAAATTTCAGGCAGTGGCTACCGAAGGAGGGCCTGACTGCTCAGGCCTGTGTGTGAGATTTCTGGTCTAAAGCTAAGTGGTATAAGAATTGTGGAAGGGATCAAAATTTTGGGATTAATGTTTCAGCTGTAACATATAAGAAGATTTTATTTCTGGAGTCTAGTTTCTCTCTAGACACTTACTAATCATGTTGTCTCAGTTTGGTGCATTTTTATGTTTCTGCGGAAGCAGCCGGGGATTTAAAAATGTCCTCCGTGTTCCTTGCGCTTTTTTTGTGTGTGGGAAGTGTATTAGGCAAGGAAGCTGGGCATAATTTGAGATGGGAAATAAGTAGGGAGCGAATTGAGGCTCAGGATATACTTCAGCTGTGAAGTTAATGCAGTAAATGTTCAGTTTTGGCCATTTCAGAGCCTCTAGGTATAAAAATCTTACCCACATGAGCCGAGGAAGTCTATAGAAAGAACAATAATAGGTGTAGGTATAGTTACCCTCAGAGAAACAGCCTAGTTCCTAGCTCACGATGGGTTCGGTTGTTATGGCAATAGATAATAATAGACTGAAGAATGTGGTGTGTGTGTGTGTGTGTGTGTGTGTGTGTGTGTGTGTGTGTGTGAATGGAGAGGTGTTTTCCTTAGTGAGGACGAAAAGGCTTCTCCATGATTAGTTTTGCTATTGTGAAGGGAATTTCTCCCTCTGAATCCTTTCAGAGAGGGTCCTAATCTGATGGTTGGGTACAACTTTGCTGCCAGGAGAGGTTAAATCTACCATAGTTTGGTCTGTTCTGGTCCAGTCCGCTCTTGTCCTTTCCCCCTTTCTTCCCCTCCCCCTCTACCAGTCTTGCTGTGCTGTTGAGGTTGGTCTGTAACTCACAATGTAGCCCAAGCGGATCTCAAGCTGGGGGTGATTCTCCTACTTCAGCCTTCCCAGAGCTGGGCTTACAGGATGCGCCCCCATGCGCAGCTCGCTGTGGTTTCTTGTCCCTGCTTCCTCAACACCATGCTGTTGAACTCTGTACTTCTCAGCTTTGTGCGTTTGGTTTCTCTGCTCTGGGCTCCCTCCCTGGTCTTCTGACTCCCTGTGTTAAGCTATGGGTGGTCGAGTTGGGTGAGTTGGGGCCTTCAGTGGCCTTGGGAAGGTGCTTATCAAAAGTAGTAAGTTGATATTGTGGCAAGAGACTCTGGAAAACTACATGGTCAGTTCCCTTGCTTTGCCTTTTCTATTTGGCAATCTTTCTCTCTCTCTCTCTCTCTGTCTCTCCCTCTCTCCCTCTCCCCCTCTCCATCCCTTCTCATTTACCTTTTGAGAAGTGATTGGCTGACATTTTTTGTTCTCAGAGCAAGACCTGAGATGTTTCACTTCAAAATGTTGATTTATAGAAATTACAAGAGGAGAAAGGAACACAAGAATGAAACACTCTCAGCTTCCAAGTCTTCTGCTCTTGGTCTGAGAAGTTAATATCTAAAATTATTTCAAGAAAATAGAGGAAGCTCAATTTTAAGTGATGAAATTAAGAAAGGTTATACCTTCAACGTCACTGTTACCAGCTTGGATATAACGGGAAGTGAGTGACTTCCCTCTTGGAAAAGAGGGATCAGTTCTCATTCTTGGTTTGTGAAGGACAGAGAAAGTTCTCTGCTGGTCCTTCCCCAAGTGGGTGGGAGGAGGTCTTCAGTGAAAGAAGCAGCCTTTACTGGAGGAGATCTAGAGAAGGAGCTCTTGGGAAGTATTGTTTAATTTAATTAGATGTTAGTATTAGAGTACTAGGTTTTGAGGGACATCTATTATTACAGATGGTCTGAAATAGATCCCAAAGTCTCATTGTATCATTGAAGACTTGAGGTTACCCATGATTGGGGGAGTGCTCTTACTTCCACAGTGGATAAATCTCATGAAGACTAATGTGATAGCTCTATTGGGAGACGGCGGAAATGAGATGGGGCCTAGCTGGAGGGAGTGGCCTTTGGTCCTGCCCACCTTCCTCTAAGCTCTCATGCTCTGCTTCCTGGCGTCTGCTGCATGTTTTGTCTCATCACAGAAACGAATCTGGCTTGCCGTGGACTGAAACCTCTGAGACCAGGAGCTGAAAAAGCTCTTTTCTACATTAGCTTGTTTCTCTCAGGTATTTTGCCACAGGAATGAAAAGCTATCACATCTTTCTCAGGATTCTGCACTTTTTTCCTTACTGGATTGTATTGTAATAAATACTGAAATGTGCTGAAGGATAGTACATGTTCCCTGATTTTTCACCAAGAAAGTCTCCAAACTCTTATTACATATATATATATATATATATATATATATATATATATATATATATATTTTTTTTTTTTTTTTTTTTTTTTTTTTTTTTTTTTTTTTTTTTTTTTTTTTTTTTTTTTTTTTTTTGAGACAGGGTCTCGCTTTGCGGTTCAGGCTGGCCCCGAGCTCAACCTCCAACTCACATCACAGCAATCCTCCTGCCTCTGCCTCCCGAGTGTTGGGATTACAGGCGTGAGCCACCACGCCCGGCACTGTGGTATGTGGTACTGGTTGCTGCTGGGTGTGAGTCTCCACGCCCAGTATGGTATGTGGTTACTGGGGATTGAACCCCGGCCCTTGCGCTTGCAAGACAGGAAAAAGATGTATTCTGATTGGTCTGATTGCTGTTTTCTCTTAAGCAGGATTCAAAGTCATCCACTTTTAATGAGATGGCGAATGTTTAGCAGGGCTTGTGAAGAGTGAAGAATTATAAAACACACAAACAAAAAAACAACCTATAAAAACTACCCCCCAAAACTTTAACTGAGCTAACTCCCCGGCCCATTACATTACTTTTTTTATGTTTTAAAATTTGTTATCAATCTTCTTATATCTTCTGTACTTGTATTATAAGTTCCTCACTCATATCTATGTGAATGTGTATATTTAATGCATATACATAGATGCGCTTATACAGTGCTTCAGAAACTCACATTTATCACATTCAGATCTTTGGTTTATCTTATATTTGTAGTAAGGAATATTGTATTTCCCACTTCAAATTATGCCTAGTTATATTATCTAATATTGCTCACAAAAAATGGGCAAGGAGCATAAATCTGTACAAAGATTATTGGGATGCAGCGTGGAGAACGGCCCGGAGGTGGAGAATGGCCCGGAGGAGGCACGTAGCAGTGACTAGAGATGCAGCGGTGCAGTCTGCAGGAGGGGACGACGCAATGACGCCGGAAGCACGTGGGCGTGGCGGCTCACGCTGCACTCGTGAGCACTGGACGGCTCTGTGGGTGTGTGGGGGAACCGTGGGGAAGGGTGCGGGGTATTCAGTATCTGAACTGTTGGTATGTCCAGATGGCAGCACCCTTTGCTAAGACAGGAAACACCAGTGGAAAGTAAGTTTGAGGAGAATATAATGAATTGGGGAGATATGAGTTCTGTGTATTTAAACGGAATGGAAAATAGGTCCATTGAGAGAAAGATTGCTTAGACAGGTCCAGTAGTAATGATGATGGCGGAGGTCAGCATCAGGTGGAAGGTTGAGGACGGACATCTATTTTTGAAGCTCTTGGTGCTTGCAAATGTCAGAACTGAGAACAATACGGCAGAAAAGTAGTCAAGGTTGAGCATTAATACTAATCTACGTACAACTCTATCCCCAAATCCCCCTATCCATTTTATCTATTAAAACTAAAAGTCAAAGGTAAATACATTTTAGGATTACAGTGACTGTTTTGCAGAGATCCGCAGTATTTTGGCTTAGCGATGAGAGTTTTAAGTTGTAGAGAATGTACATGTATGTAGAGGTGAATTTTGTAATGCTCATTGTCCCTACAGTTCTGATAATGGCCACTAGATGGCAGGCACAGTTCACAGAAGCACATAAATTGAAAAAAGGAAACTTGCAAGTACCAAGAAAAGCTTCTCGGTAGAAATGAGAGGTTAGAAACGTAACAAGATTTGTATTTATTAATTAATTTGGACAATTATTTTTGAAACAGTTTACACAATCATATTCCTTATTCCTTTTTCTTCGAGAACGTTTGATTTGAGATAGAAATTGCTCAACATCGCCTTAGACAGCTAGAGGCCAAATCACCGCAGTGATCAAATTTTGTTCTTTAACTAGACAAGCAGCTTTTCATCCCAAAGTTCAGCATCGCCCAGGTGTCCCTTATGTTTGGAATAAAATGAGCAGCGGGTGGAAGAGAGTTCTAGACTCAGGCGGCAGAGTGTCCCCCTTAGGCCAAGATAAGCGAAGCCCCCAGACAACTGACATGCCCTCTCTTGGTCTTGACTTCTTCATTGTAAAACAGGATGACCTATAGTTACGCAGCTTGCTCTGCTGAGTAATAATTAAAAGTTATACGCATCTAGTGCTTGGTTTTTCAGTAAGTGTGTGTCAGGCTGAACCCTTGCTCTGCTGGTTCCAGACAAGAAGGAGAAACAAGCAGGACGGGACAGATTCAGATTTTGGGGAGATGGATTCTTAAACCGTTGTTGAGGATACTCAGAATTCCTTTGTTATGAAAAAAATTACAGAATTTGTCCCACTTTAGAAAACGGGGTAGGCCAGAGAAACGGTGATGTGAGCAAGGACAGAATGAGAGGGTTTTGTTTGGTGAACATTTCAGAATTATTTGGACGACATACACTGGGGAAGTGAAGAAACCCCAAGACATAAGAATAGAACCTTTTCTCTTGTGCTCAGTTGTTGTAACAAGCAAGCCCCCTTCAAAAGCCTGATCATATGTGCATATTAAGATGTCTATTTAAACAGTCAGGTATCTAGCTGCATAGAACAGTAGGATGTATGCGTGGGGACACGCACACTCATTTGAAGAGACTGGCGTGTGTGATGGGAGATGTTGCCAAGTCCAAACTCTGCAGTACAGGCTGGAAGCCCGGAGATGCAAGAAAGAGCGGATGCTGCAGTTTAAGTCTGAAGGCCGTCTGCTACGGAATTCCTTCTTGCTGGAGGTGGTGTGTGTGGTGTGTGTGTGTGTGTGTGTGTGTGTGTGTGTGTGTCTGTCTTTTGTTCTCTTGAAGCAGTCAGATGATGGATGAAGCCCACTAACTTTAGGGGGATCATCTGCTTTATCCAAAGTCCACGGACTTACATGTTAATCTCACTTCAAAAACATCTTTATGGAAACATCTAGAAAAACAGATGACTGAATATCTTGGCACAAGTAGTTTTTTATAATGAGAAATGCTTGAAAAATAAAACTGCTACTGGGAAGGAAAAAACCATGTTAAAAAAAAAACAAAACAAAACTGAGAGAAAGACTCAAAAGCCAGAAAAAAATGTACCAAGGAGAAAATCTTGAACAAAGAAGCAGTTTTCTCTGGACAGGAGAGGGCAGTTCTACCTCTTTCCCTGGGTGGGAAACCGGATGAGGTTGACATGTAGCTGGTTTTGGAAGGGAACATAGTCAGGGTAGGAAAAAGATGTATTCTGATTGGTCTGATTGCTGTTTTCTCTTAAGCAGGATCCAAAGTCATCCACTTTTAATGAGATGGCGAATGTTTAGCAGGGCTTGTGAAGAGTGAAGAATTATAAAACACACAAACAAAAAAACAACGTATAAAAACAACCCCCCAAAACTTTAATGTTAAGTAACATGTATGCAGAAAAGTACAGACATCATAACTCTGCTGATCAATAAATGATTACACTGTGACTCCACCCACAAAGTCACCATTCGTATAAAGAAGTAGATTACTGGCATCTGGGGATCCCTTCTCATGGCTAATGCTCTTTAGAGCAATACTGACTTCTTCTTCTTCTTTTTTTTTTTTTTTTAGTGTTTTTTGAGACAGGGTCTCACTTTGTGGTTCAGGCTGGCCCTGAGCTCAGCCTCAAACTCATATCACAGCAATCCTCCTGCCTCTGCCTCCCGAGTGCTGGGATTATAGGTGTGAGCCACCACGCCCGGCACTGTGGTATGTGGTACTGGTTGCTGCTGGGGTGAGTCTCCACACCCAGTATGGTATGTGGTTACCGGGCAATTGAACCCGGGCCCTTGTGCTTGCAAGACAGGCGCCGGAACCACTGAGCTAACTCCCCAGCCTGCAATACTGACTTCTAACACCAGAGATGAGTCTGCCTTTTTCTTGTAGTTAACTTGAATGGAGTAATCCTGTTGGCACACACTTGGATTCTTGACTCAAGGCTATGTCTGTAAAATGCATCCATGGTGTTGGGCCTGAAAGTATTTCATCAGTTTGCATTGCAGCCCAGGGTTGAACCATGCATGTGCCATGATGTGTTTGCTCTTTGTATTGTTGTTGGACACTTTGCATTGTTTTATCTGGCATACAGAGTTGCAATGGAAAGACTCACTCCGATGCATTTCTGTTAGATAGAAATAAAACAGAATTGGTGTGCAGGAGGTTATATACCTGTTTAGCTTTCATAAATATTGCCTCGGAAGCAAAGAGTCAGAAGTAGCCAGTTTCTTTTCCTTTATTGGGGATACCTGGGAAAAAGAAAAATGGATCAAGGCAAATAAATCCTTTCTGTAGTTTGTAACTAGATGTCTCCCAGCCCCCTACCCATAGGTGGAGCTTTTGGGAGGTGATTAGATCATGAGTGTGATACTGGGTTAGCCCATTGATGAGGTGACACCTGGTGGAAAGAGGTGGGTCACTGTGGGTGTGGCCTACGACGGTGTACACACACGTCCTTCTGCACTGTATTGGTTTCGGTGCCCTGCCTGTCCTGTCCCTCTGCCGGGCTGCCGGGCCTTGGAGGCAGCCAGTAATGGACTGAAACCTCAGCATACCGTGAGCCGAAGCAGACTTCTCTTCCTTTAACTTGTGGGTGTTTTATCTCAACAAAGAGAAAGTAACTAAGACACTGTTCATTACCTTTTTATTTCTTTACAATTTTAGAATTAGCTTGTCAATTTTCACAAGCATATCTGTCTCAGTTTTGATGGAAAGAGCATTAAATCTATAATAAACGTATGGCAGGAAGGCTATCTTTTCAATGCTTCATGTTTTAATTTGAGTTGTGACCTTTCCAAAGGTATGCAGAAATGCCAGCCTTTGGTACTTGCGAATGTGACCTTATTTGGAATAGAATTTTTCTAGGTATAATTAAAATCAGAACACTTAGGATCTGAATGGGCACTAAATCCCATGACTAAGATACTTGTAAGGATAAGATAATTCATTTCCACTGTTCTTTCTTTTCTCACTCATTGAATGCCATAAACTCCTTCTTCTTAAGTATATATTTTGCTCCTTTGCACAGTGTTTTTATCTTCTTTTTCATTTAAAAGTATTTTCTAATTCTGTCACTTATTTGACTTGTGGG
>PVIR01002725.1:30729-98208 GCA_004026965.1 Petromus typicus
CAATATATAACATACAATGCTAGGACTCATTTACATCTTCATTTTCTCATACCAGAGAAAAGATGCGATATGTATCTATCTGTGACCTATTTATTTCACTTATGAGGATATCCTCAAGGTATGTCCGTTTAAGTAGAAATGATTCAAACTTATCATTTTTTATGGCAGAGTAGTACTCCATTCTGTAGAAGAACCACAGTAGTTGCATTTCTTTTATGAAACCCTAATTTAATTTCATCATCATCAGAGACCATGTCCTGAAGGATTTTGTTTGATTCATTTCTTTTTATTTTGTCCTTGCTGTGGGCAAGCCAGCCCTCATTCTATATAAAGACAGGGGGCCCATGAGTAGAGGAGAGAGAGAGAATGAAGGCTCCTGTAGTCTTTATTAAAAATTAATAGCCACCTTCAGCCTCTGTGTCTGGACTCAAGCTATTAAAAATACAAAGACTAAGAAACTAGCTAGGAAGCTCTTGGGTAACATAAGTAACATAAGAATTGTACACTTCCCCTTAATCCTTAAACTTAAAATAAACTACCTTTCCATAAGGCTCCAACCCAGGGAACACTCCTGGCCAAAAGAAATCCAAGATTAGGATGAAAGACAAGCGAGGGAGCCAATCAGATTCCAGGAGCATACATAGACATAGGGATGAAAGACAAGCGAGGGAGCCAATGAGATTCCAGGAGCATACATAGACATAGGGATGAAAGACAAGCGAGGGAGCCAATGAGGTTCCAGGAGCATACATAGACATAGGGATGAAAGACAAGCGAGGGAGCCAGTCAGATTCCAGGAGTATACATAGACATAGGGGCGAGGATCTCGTCGGAGGAGCTGCAGAGAAATTCATGAATGATTCACTTACAGCTACACCCTGCTCAGCCAAAGCAGCAGTTTGCCATACCTCTCTCTCCCCATTGTTTCTTCTACCTTTAAATAAATTGTCTTCCTTTATTTTAAAATGAGCTTCTTTAGTCCTTTACCAGTACTGGGTTTAGGATCCCTGGGACCCATTTGTTCCAGTGACATTTTGTCACATGGCCCAGTGGGGTGTGCAGCCCTCCCAGACATTACACTGAAACTTGCTTTATGACCCAGAATACAGATAGTTTGGGTCCCTATCCTACATACCTTCTGTGGTAGTTAGAAGACACAATAAGTTCTATGTAAGTAGATCAAATTAATGGTGTTGTCCAAATTTTTTTTTTTATCTTTAATTTGTTCTACATGGCCTATCAGTTACTTGGAAAGGAATATTAAATGCTTTCATTATGAAATCTATCTTTTTTGCCTTTGATTTTGTCAACATTTAAATATTTTATAGGTTATACTAAGTATGTATGTAGTTAAAATAGTTGTAATTACCCGCTAAAATAATAATTTTATTATTTTGAAGTATCCCTATGTCAGCTCTTCATCACTGTGACAAATACCTCAGATGGTCAACTCATAAAGAGGAAAGGTTTATTTAGGAGGTTTCAGTCCATGGTGAGTTGCTATGTTACTCTTGGGCTCTGTGGGGTCAGAAATCATGGTGGGAGCATGTGTATGGAAGAAGCTGCTTACCTCACAGTAGTCAGGAAGTAAAAAGAGAGACAGGAAAAGTCCAGGGTCTCTAAACCCCTCTGGAGCACACTCCAATAACCCAACTTCCTCTCATTAGACACTACCTCTTAACATTTCTACCACATCCTACCTAGTCTTCATGAGAGCTGGGGCCAAGGCTTTAGTACGTTGACCTTTGGGGACATTTTCTAAATAGAGCAGTTCCTCTTCATCTGTGGTAAAGCTTCTTGCCAAAAAGTCTACTCTGGGTGCTGTTGGTAAAAGTACATAAACTGTCTTTTAGTATTTTCATAGTATATCACTTCCCATCTTCTATTTTAGGCCTTTTGTATCTTTGCTTTTGTGTTTCATATAAGGAATAGAGAAATTCTATTTGGTTTTGTTTTCAAATGTACTGTTTTTCTTTCAACATATTTAGTCAGGGAACATTTAATGTAACTGGTTTAATATTTGTGTTTAAACATGAAGTGCTATTTGTTCTGTATTTTTCCAGTCCAACCAAAGCCTTCCTCCCTTTTCTCCTCCCTCTGTTGAGTGACTGTTGGTAATAAGATCTCCCAATGCTGTTTGTACCTCAATATACTGAATTTTTACTTTTAAAATGTATTTTCCTTGTCTGTAGAATTTCAGGTTAAAACAATTTGAAGATATCATCCCATCATCTGTTGGCTTCTGTCTTTTAAAAAGCTAACCCAAGATTTGTATTTTATCTGAAAGTAATTTTTTTATTTGCTTTGACTACTTCAGAAATACTCTCTTTGATTTTACAGCTGTTTTACTTTATTGTATCTAGATATGATTTTCTTTTTGTGTTTAATAATTGGACTTTGTATTTCTTTTGAATTTGTTGATTGATATTTTTGATTATTTTTGAAAATTCTTGGCATTATCATTTAAAAATATTGCTTCTTTTTATTGTCACTCTCCTTCTGAGGGTCCATTTACATATGTTACACATTTTAATTGCATTCTTTTTAAAAACACCGTTTTAAAATTGTTCTCTCTCTGCCTCTCTCTCTGTCATTTATTTTGTATTTTTTAAAAATTGTCTACTGTCTTTTGTTTTTGGTGCTGAGGATTGAATCCAGGGCCTGCACATCCTAAGCATGTGCTCTACCCCTGAGTTACACACCCAGCTCTTTACTTGTCCTTGTGTCATTCATTCTGTAGAAAATAATTTGTTTAGTTAGCTTGTATGTAGCTAGGGGCCTGAGATAGAGTGACCAGCCCTATTAATTAAAAAAAAACAAATGACTTTGGACAAAGAGCTTCTTCAGGCAATATGGGATGCGGTAGACCCCCTTCACCCACCGCCTACTAAGCTTCTGAGTTCCAGGAACTTCAATGCATTGAACTTCCTCAGGCAGCACAGAGGGCAGCTCACTCCCTACTTGACGGAGGTCTAGCTGCTCCCTCCTAAGCTCCAGAGCTACAAGGAATTTAAAATGCAAAATAACCAGCTTTTTCTTTGAAATTCCATTTCCCCTTGAACAGTACATGGTGAGAAACTGAGTTAGAAAGGCCGAGTTTCCACTGGCGATTTTAAATCCACAGAGCCGCTTGTCCTAGGTGGCCACTGACAACTAAGCAGCTCCTCTACTGTCTGTGAGCAACTCTGTTCAGACGCCCTGCGGCCGTCCACGCGGGACCCCTCCCAGGAACCCAGGAGCTCTTCTTACTTCCGGCAAACTCTCCGATCTCCTTGGCTGACCACTTCATACCTTGACGTTGTGAGACCACTAACTGCACCCCTGACAACTAACAGGTTATTTCCCCCCATTCTGTCTTCAGTGGATTAATATAAATTTATTTTAGTTTCAGAATTCTCACACCATCTTTAAATTAGTTTCCGGTTATAAAATCTTCCACTTTATCTAATTAAATTGAATATACCAGTCATCTGTATCTTAAATTTTATGTTTGACAGGTTTAATATTTGGATTTCTTATAGGTGTGTTTCTGTTGTATGTTTCCCCCCTTTAATTTTCAAACAGTATTTCCTTTATTTTTTGTTGATTTTATTGGTACGTTTTATATATACAATATGATCACAATTAACATTGAGAACTTATCCATGACATCTTAATTCTCATTTCTTCCTACTCACTTGTCCTCCTACAACCCCCATCCCTATACATAAGCTTTGTTTCCTTTTTTCTTTACTAGCAAGTTTCTTCTTTCCCTTTTTTACTTTCCCATACACACCCTTTCCCTTTTCTTTTTGCATATTTTCTTCCTGTTTCACATTAACTATCATATATTTTGTCATCTTTAAAAATTTTTTTTAGACACATAAAGGGATTTCATAAGCAGAAATTTAAAAATACAGTTTTGGAGCTGAACACAGTGGAACACACCTATAATCCCAGCAGTTGGGAGGCTGAGGCAAGAGGACCTCTTTGAGTTCAAGGCCAGACTGTGTTACATAGTTAAAGGTCAGCCTGTACTACACATACATAGCAAGACCTTCTCAAAATAAATAAAATACAGTCTTAAAAAAATAGAATGTGGGCCAGAGACAGACAGACACAGAGAGAAACAGGGAGAGGGAGAAGGAGGGAGGTAAAGGGAAGGAGGAACAGAAAGCCAGCGAGGAGGAGACGGGTTACTATTTGCAGCTGGGGATAATTATGTGTTTTTTGATAGAAAGTTCTATGCAATATGGTTGGGAGTCTGGAAAATACTGTCCTTCTCCATTGATAACTTTGGTTCCTGGAAGACACTGAAGTCAGAGGCTGATTATCTGAATCTAATTAGATCCTGAGTTGTATTATCAGTTGCAGGGACTGGCTTTTACTGACCCACTCAGAAGAGTAAAAGATCCTTTTGTACAATAATGTTTTCCTTAAGACTAACTGGTATGTACTAGACCATGCACTTATCTCCAAACCAATTCCTTTGATTAAAGGATACTATTTATACAGTGGCTTAGGTCAACATTTTATTTTAGTCCCTAAATTTCTTGGATGGTGGACAGTACTGGTTACTTTTAACCAACTAGATGTGACAGGGGAGAGGAACCACTTTGATGACTAGGCTAACACAGTACAACTTAAGTATGTGTGAACCTCGTGGTAGATTGAAAATGTGCAGTAAGTTAAAAAAAAAAAAATTCTAGGAGAGACCATAGCCCACCAGCCACACTGACTTCACAGAACATTATGTCAGTCCTTGGGAGATCTGAATTCTAGGCTTGGCTTTGCTATTTTAACATATAAGGCACACACTGCCTCTGAATTTGGAGCTCACCGAGATTGAAAGAGTAGGATTGAGTCGAATTTCAGTCCATGCCCCATACAAATGTGCTTCTATATTTGCCTGGGCCGAATGGGACACTTATTTCAGCAGAATATTTTAATTATATTTAAAGTTCTGTATAAATTTTTACTTCTTTAGATTATTCACAAAGGATTATTTAAAAATTTACAAACAAAATTACTGTATTTTTTTATTCTTAAACATAGAATTTAATAGTCCAAAATATATTTTTTCTGCTTAATTTTGAGATTTTGAAAAATAAAAACAACTCCTGAGTTATCCCCCTATATAATCCCTGGTAAAAATAGTAGCCTTATGGTTTATAAGAAAAAAGGCTCAAAACCATATGATAGTACAATGTAATATGTTCAGATTTGCTAGGAATATGACATAAATAAGAGGAAGATGATGAATATATAAGTTTCTTTATATGGTAAGATTCTAAGACATCAGTGCTTAGTTGATATTTGGAAGGTACGCAAAACTCAGTTATGATTCCTAAATTTCCTGAGTGGTGGAACACGCTCAGTTTCTCCTAGTTTGATTAAATATGAACATAGGTGCTGCTAAGAGACATTCTCTAGATGTAATTAAAGTTCCCAAACTTTTGACTTTAAAAGGGAGATGTTATCTGCATCGGTCTGACCTAAGAATGGGAACCTTTTAAACCTGGGTCTAAGACAGAAGACAGAGTTGAAGCCAGAGGAGGATAGAACAGGTAAGAATTCTCCCTTGCTGTTGTGAAGGTGCAGGAGACCACAGGGCGAGGGTGCAGGTGCCTGAGGAGCTAAGAGCAGCCCCTGCGGGCAGCCAGCACGGTGTGAGGACCGGCTCTTCCAGCCGCAGGACTTGGATGCTGTGCCCCGGGGGGTGGGGGGGTGCCAACTGGCTTCTGCTCCCGCTCTACGTTACAATAGACGGGGTGCACAAGACGACAGAAATTTATTGTTTCACACTTCTGGAGGCTGGATGTCCAGAATCAAGGTACTGGTTGCATTAGTTTCTTTAAAATAGTTTTCAGTTGTGAAATCTTCCATTTTATGTCATTAAATTGAATAAATCAGCCATAGCTGTTTTACATGGTGTTTTTGACAAGTTTGATAACTGGATTTCCTGAGGGCTTTCTTGTGCCTCTTCTTGGGTTGTGGCTGTCACTTGTTCTGGCCCCATCTGGCCTTTCTCTGCCTATGTCTCATGTGGAGGAAGACTGGTATGGGGTGGAGATTTCTGATGTTGTCTGTTTTTATAGGCGCATTAGGCTAACCAGATTAGGTCCCAGCCTTATGACCTCATTTATCCATATTTATTCCCTTAAAGACTGTCTCCAAATATAGTTACACTGATGGTTATTAGGGTTTCAACCCATCAATCCACAAAGGAGGAGACCTTGAGTGCTAGACTTGTGTTTCCTGTGGCCCACACTGACGTCCAATCCAGTAGGTGCTCGGAGCACAGAATCCAGCCTGTGGTCTCAGACTGATATTCAGAAATATGAAATAATATATATGTGTTGTTTACTAGTTGGCAACTTTAATAGAAAACCAGGGTAGATAGTCACATTTAGAAATTTTAGACTGATTTTACTCGTGAAGAAAATAGTGCCCGCAAAAGGACAGAGTCAGGCAATTTGTTGAAATTTAGGCAGAGGGGAAGGGAGACCAGGACTCTAAAAACTGCCTCAGTCTGGACTTGTCCACTCCAGCCTTTCCTTAGCCTCCTGCTGATGTAACTGAGTAGTATTTGGATGTGAGGGTGATCTGGCTGCAACATCTGTCAACTCATCAATCGCCAGGGTGGATTCTGCTGACCTGGCCAGCTAGGCGGGTGGGTGTCCCCTTCCTCAGCACACCAGGTGGGGCCCTCCCAAAGGTGCACATATGGTCAAGAGGACAACACCCCCAATGAAGGAAGGACCATTTCCTCCATCCTGTTCTTAAAAGTTAATTAACATTTTAAGACAGGGTCTCATTATATTTTTCAGCTGGCCTTGAAATCACTCTGTAGCCGGGCTGGCCTTCACTCACCTGCTTCAGCCTGCAGAGTGCTGGGATGCCAGGCGTGTGTCACCATTAGGGAAACAATAAAAACAGAATCTGCCTCAAAATTTCTCCCTCCACTTCCAAAACTTGTCTAGGTTCCTGGGAAAGCAGAGTTCCTGTTTAACTTGTACAGGCCTCTGAAGATAGTAATTTCCACTATCATTTCACTCCCAATTTCTAGAAAGTTCTTCCTTCAGGGGCATTTATATGCAGGGTTGGTGCGAGTGTGGGCTGCCTCTAGCTGGGCTGCCAACTCCTAGGCCCCATTCTGCGAGACTGTGGGACTTGGTGATGCTGGTGTCGGTGAAAGTTGCAGAAACACTGCTGCTGACCTTATGCTACTTGTTGGCTCCTCTGAAGAGATGGAAACATCTGTTCATCATTCTCTGCATAATGGATCGCAGCATAATTTTGATTACCGCATTCTGACAAAACTCCAGTGAGATGCTTTATCTTATCATCATTGGACAGTGTCCAGGGTTAGGAACCTTCGAGTCTTATCCCAGCATTTGCTGGTTTCCCCGGGCTGTCCCCATTTCATTGTTCTCTGTTTTGCCGGCTCCTGTCAAATCCATTATTGCCAAAGAAGAAAGGTTATTAGAAAACTCGGCATCACATCAAGACTCAGGCTCTTCTGCTGACCATTTGGGGTTAATTAATATATAAAGATCCTGACTGCTTTTCAATTCCTGTTAATATCAAAAGATTTCTATTTTACAGGAGGGTCGAGAATTTGGCCTTGATCTCTTCCCTCGATGGTGAGGGGAAAGCCCTATGTGTTTTGGTAGAAATAAAATTTACTGCCACTTTCACCTATCGATATATTAATAGGCTAATATCAATATTAATAGGTTGCTCTCAGCCCCTAACAAGAATCATGCAAGTCTCTGCTCATCCTCCTTTATTTGGTTCCTGTGTCAAGGTTCTTACTGTCTTGTCATTGGTCAGTTATATATACTATGCAACAAGTTAATGTCATGGGTATGAATGTCATGTTAAGCTTTGGGTCCAGTGGTGACTTTTCTTTGACTGGAAGGATTATTCTATGATGAGGTATTCTTTTTTAAGGATGTAAACACTTAAAATGGACTTTACCAAATAACTTTTTGTGCCAAAAATTAGCATGGGAGCTAATCTCAGGCAAAATTTAAAGATATCTAGCCAGCATTATAGGGCGTATCGTTGTTCATTTCTGCTTACTACTAGTCGAAAGGTGGCTACTCTGGACTCAGTTCTCCTTACACCCTGGAATAGTCTTTGACATGTTTCTTACATGATTGGTTTTGAGAGATTAGAGGTTTAAAGGATTAGGCAGACCTGAATATTGGCAAATTCTATTAGTGATGGTTGCAACCCATGAAATAAACAATCCACTCTAGACTCTTGGTTGCTCAGTGGTGCAGACTTACCCTAACATGGATCTCTGCCAGCTTATATTGTCTGGCAGGCAAAGAGAAGAGCTTGTCAAAAGAGATGGCTAGTTGAGCTAGGAGCGTGGCAGGCAGCCACCGCTAAAAATGCACTCTTGTTGGACAGTGTTCCCCTATGTACAATATTTCAAGAGAAGTCATGCTCTGATTTTAGGGTGAGATTTATTGTGCTTGTTACTAATTCAGCTTTCGGACATTGTTCCCTATGTCAGTCACGATACCTTTTTAAGCAGGGTTTGGATTTTTAGACACTAATGTGCAATCTGAATACCATAGTTCTTCATAATGCCAGAGTGTGGACCCAGAGTATGTTCATGAAGTAGAGACAAAAATGAGACTGCTTTTCCTACTCAGCAAAGAGCCTCTGTGAACAGATGTGTGTATTCTCTCATACCAATCTACTCCGTGACCCCAGATGTGTGTCCTGTAATTCACTGTGACACTTGGAACTGGTCAGATCCAACAAGTTAAGGCCTCCGTTGCACAAGGCCACCTCTGCTTCAGGGACAACTATCATCAGTCTGTACCTCTGGCAACCAGTTTCTGTTCTTGGGGCTACACAGGAGCTGACTTAAAACATTGCTCACTTCTGAGATTGTAAGGGTTGGATCTACTTCTATCTACATCTCTATCTCTATTTCTCTATATTCCGTTTTAAATTACGATATCACAGATGGTTTCCTCCCTTGAGAGATATCCAGTGACTACTTTTGAGACAGGCCACTGGGCCGGAGGGACCCTGGAGCATAGCAATGCGGCTGAAGCTGTCGGCCACCACCTGCCAATGAGGAGACGTGAACTGCATGTGCAGAGCAGCAGCTCCTTCGATTGAGACAAGAGCAAGCTGAGCCCTCTACCTGTACCAGTCTTCTGACACGAGAATCCACCAAACCTGGCACCTGATGACAATCTTTTCACATGAGACCCAGTCAGATCACCTGGATCAACAGTCAAAGAAGATTTTAAAAAAAGGACAGCTGCAGTTGCCTCTGCTGTCACTGCCCTGCCCTCTTGGGGACCAACCAGTGGTCCGTTCTGCAGGCAGGATGTGTCTTCTCTTTCTCTCTCAAAGTGCCCTTTTCTCTTTGAACACTTCTTTTATGCTTCTTTTCCTTTTCTTCTTCATATTTTTGCCCTAAATAAATGCTAATCTTTCACATTCTCCGGTTGTTCCTACCCAGTCACTGATCAGGATGCTAAGAACCTGGAAAGCGCTGCTGGTCCCTACAAGATCCACTTTGAAATTGTGTGCTTAATCTCTGACATTTCTCTATTGCTATTAACCCTATGCAAATGGTGTTAATGGCTTGTGTCTAGATGTCCCCCAAAGCCTCTTGCCTCACGGCTAGATGGAGGGTGTGTGATGCTCCCCTTCTGTGATGCTAGGATTAAGGGTGTGTGATTGCTAGGTTAGTCCCCTGACTGGCCAGTGCTGCGCTGGGTGTGGATGATGGGAAGGCCCCACCCGGGTGTGGGCGGCACCGTTTGAAAGCCAGGTAGTTTGGAAGAGTAAGAGGAGCAGCTTCTGTGCTTGCGCTCTGCTTTGCTTTTTGCTCCTGCCCGGCTTGCCGTGGACTGTTTCTCCTCTTGATGCCGCTCCGCCATGCCGCCCCGCCTTGGAGCCAGCCGATTATGGGCTGAAGCCTCTGCAGACTGTGATCCAAATAAACCTTTCCTCCTTTAACTTTGGGTGTTGGATATTTTGCCTCAGCAGTAAGAAAAGTGACTATGACAAATGGCTTCACCTGCTTGAGCTAGAGTGTAACTCAGTTTTGTTTACAGCTGTCACTTATCTGCTCAAATTTTTATTTTACTGCTCAAATATATGCTGCTGTGGTAGGTGTTATAATGAACCGCTCATATCCCTTCTTCCATTCTAAGGCTGTCTGTTATGGTGTGGATATAAATGTCCCCTAAAATCGATGTATTAAAGGCTTTGGAAGATGGTGGAATCTTTAAGAGATGGGGCCAGTGGAAAGTGAGGTCACTGAGGTGCACCTGGAAGAGGATTTTGCGACCTTGGCTTCTTCCTGTCTTTTTGCTCCCTGGCTGCCGTGAGGTGAATGGGCTGCCTCTGCCGTGTGCTATGGTCATGACGTGCTGTGTGACAGGGGCGAGGGGCCATGGACTGAAACCCTTCCTACTTTGATTTGCTTCGCCTGACTATTTGTCCAGCAGTGGAGAGCTGATTCACACAGCCCCATTGCTCTGGCTGCAGGAGTGCTGGCTCATCACAGTTCTTAGCCCCTTCTGTTTTTGGGGTTGGGGGCCGTGAGGAGCTGCATCACCAAAAGTCACACCTTCTCATTGTACAGGTGGGTGCAGTCTGTGTTCAGGGACTGATCAATGTGGAGGCACCACATTTGGGACACCTGAAGCTCCAGGCTCAGGCCCAGGGCGGAGGGCTGCTAATATCTGCTGTGGGGTTAGCCTGCTGAGAAGCTCTAGGGTTATGATGGGTGGTCGGAGACGCTGTGACAGAGCAGGACTTTCTGATAGATGGAGCCAGCTGACACTGCTTCAGCACAGAGATAAAACGGCAAGAGATACAGTTGGATTATCCTGATGAGCAGGAGGCTTGAAATGGTAGCTGCTTCTACCTCAGAGAGCTATGGAAATTGTTCAGAGCACACATACTGTTACAAAGGTTGATATGAATGCCTGGCAACTTGGTTATTGCTTCATTATATTGTCAAAAGAAATCAAGATAGAGGATCAGTAAACCCAATAAAATGTCACTAACTTTGGCCAAATTTAGACTGAGTAATTTCTTAGACATTGACTAAAGGAGAAAATGTTTCCCGTGAGGAAGAATGCTGAAATATGAAGTCAAGGACATGCACTAAGGAGGTTCCCGGTTCTTTAAAAAAGATCCCATTTACTCAGGTAGCCGTACACTGAGGAAGTCCTATGCTGTGGACTATGAGCCACTTCAACATTTTTTAGATCACTGGACAGAGGTTCCAACTTGACGCTGGTATCTTGGGACCAGAAGCTCTCAATTCTAATGGTGGTGTTTGGTGGTGAGTTACGCAAGTTCCCATTGCTTGACAAAATACCTGAAAGAAAGCTTCTGTTGAAGAGAGACCAAAGGGGGACCTGAAAGTGTGTTGTTTCCAAAGAAGGAAAGATTTATTTGGCTTCATTATTCCCAAAGTTTCAGCCCACAGTGAGGCAGCTGTGTTGTTTCTGGGCCTGTGGTGAGGTAGAGCATCATTGTGGAAAGGTGTGGCAGAGGGAAGTGCTCGCCTCATTGTAGCCAGGAAGTAGAAAGCCTGAGAGGAAGACTTTAAAAAAAGGTAGATGATAGTAAAAGTATTCCCATTTAATTTGTCAGTTTTGATTCTACAAGAAACCCAGTTTCTGGTAGACATAGAAACATCAGTTGTAGTTGCTTCACCAGATAGACTTTTCCTAGAACAGATTAACCCCACCCCCCCAGGATATACAGCCACTGACGTAATGAATGCCTTCTCTGTAGCCTTTCCAGGAGGATGGTTCAGAACTAGTTTTTATATATGTATATACTTTTATCATCTTGATCCTGTACTGTGCTGTCTTTCTCTCCACAATAAGATGGTTAGAAGAGACAATTGAAGATAATTTTCTGGACATTAGGCTGTTGTATGAATGAGATCATGTAAGTCATATGAAAAATGAATGGCAAAAATGTAGACACATGAGTATCTCCATTGGAGAATAAAACTAGTAAGAGAAGCACAGTAAAGCCGAATCAAGAGAAGAATTGAAGGGCAGATAATGAAGGAGAGGAGATGAGTATGATTTCCCTTCTTTTGGACTTTCCAATCAAGTGAGTCAAGAAATTACTGTTTTGAGTAGTCACCAGAGAACATTGTGGAAGGGAAGATGGTGAATTGGGGAAGGTGGGCTGACAAGTACCACAGTCTAGTTACAGGAGAAGTAAATTATAGTGTTAGGTAACACAGAGTTTTAATTTACATTTTATCACATATTGTATAATACTTTGCAACAATATATCACACATTTTATAAAGAGCTAGAAGAAATGAATTCAAAATTTTCCAGCACAAAAAATGATAAGTGTGTAAGGAGACAAATGTTGAGTACCCTGATTCGATAATAACACATTGTAGACAGCTATCAAATTATCACACTGTACCCTAACTCTACCTCATACATAAAATATTGGGGCAATCATGTAGCTCAGGATAGAACATGTGTCTAGCATGTGCAAGGCCTTAGGTATAATCCTTGGCACCGCCCCTCACAAATACATAAATAAATGAGAAATTTCCCTTTCTACCCCTAGCTGTATGGAGTTGACATTTGGCCACATGTAACCACTGACAGTTAATGACAGCCTGTGCAGTTAAATCATTTCCACAGGAAATGCATCCTTACAGTAAGGATGGACTCAGGCTTTTCTTCTTTAGGGCACATATATCTTAGAGATAATATCATTTCCAAATGAAGTGAACACGTATTCCTCAGTCTGGTACAGAGAAGGCTGAGGATTTTCTTTATGCAGATTACATAGCTTGATAATGACAAAGAGAAATCTCTCTAGACAGCTACTTTTGGTATCTTTTTTATTAGCAAAAATTACGATTATTCCAACTAATAATGGTTGTTTCAGTAACTATGATCTTGTCTGAAAGTTTATAACTTGAGCAGTTGGACAGGAGAAACATCAACATCCCAGGAGTAAACTGAATGCTAGACCAGCTGAGGTCTCACTGTGACACTCTAGCTCTGAATAAAAGTGGGCCAGTGACCAAAGTGAATTCCGCTGCGCTTTGAGTGCAGACACAGCCTGCCCTCCGGGGAAGGGGCTGATGACTTCTCAGAGACCAAACACCAAATTCAATGTGATACTCAATTTTTCTTTCCTTTGTCTGTTCTAATCTGAATCTGATGTCTAGAAATTGTGCACAGCAATGTGCTAAAAGGAGGTCAAGATGGAAGGATGAGAGAAGAACAGAGCGGGGAGTTGATGGCCTGGGATGGTTGAGGAGTAAGGTGCATAGGTAGAAAACTGTAGAAACCATGTACCTTTGGGAGGAGATGACTGAAAAGATAAGAGTGGGATGCTGTTACACAATGGAGAAAAGACACTGATTTGTTTTTCTGTCCCTTCTGATTTCCACCCAGTTGATAGTAACATAAATACAACCATTAAGATGTCTGAGAGTAGGAACAGCAGCACAGTGGATAGGAGATGTCAACACATGTTTGTAAGACTAGAAATAACAGAGGAGGATGGAAACAAGGCTCTGCTGATGAGAATTTAGTGCTGCTCTTCAGGACTTGGCTGAAACAGGTTCTGTAGAGGATGAGAATGAGTCACAGAGCTGAAAACAGAGGTTTACATGAAATTTTATTATGCAGTCTGACTTCATTCTCTTCTCTGTGTGAAGAGTCAGACCACACTGGTCCCCTTCAGGGGTCAGGAAGCTGTTCTCTAAGCTCCACAGAAATTTTAATGGAAAAAATTTAATATTAGGGACATAGATGACTTGATGCATGTGATCACATAGAAAATAGTTTAAAGTTTCTTCAAAAACAGTTGAGAGTGACAAATTTGGGGAGATGTTGAGAATTTCTGATTGGAAAAGAAGTGTTAATTTCATGAAAACCTAGAAAGATACCCAAGAAAAAAAACCAACTGTAATCATAGTAATAAATGCTGAATGTACTCCTAATGATAGCAATATATCTTGGTTTAGTTGACAGTTATGTTTCAACTACCCTGAAATAGTGAGGGGGAAGGGAAAGGGACACAGATGTAGAGATGGCTGTTCTCATGGTAGACTTTGTGTTAGTGTCTTAGTTACTTTTCTCATTGTGACAAAATATCCAATACCTAAAGTTAAAGGAGAAAATATTTCTTTCAGCTCACAGCTTGTAGAGGTTGCAGTTCATAGTAGTTGCTCCAAGGCAGAGTGACATGGAAGAGGAGAAAGAGTCCATGGCAAAGCAGGGCAGGCAGAATGCAGACAAGCAACAAAGCAGCAAGCAGCTTCTTTCTGTCCTATATTCCACGCAGACATCCTGCCTTTTGAATGGTGCCTCTCACAAAGGTGTGGGGTACCCTTAACCTGAGCATCACACCCTTAATCCCACATCACACACCCTAATCCAGCCACCTTCAAAACTCCCCACTTAGGACTGCATGAGGCTTTGGGGAGACATCTAGGTATAAGCCATAAGAGTTAGTATTTGAGTTCTTTAAACCTGTTCATGTATTATTTTGCTAGTAATAGAATTGGAGGCAATAACAAAGTGTTAAAACTCCAGGACATAGGAAAAAGACAAAGAGGAGAAGGAATCACCTGTTAGCTCTCTTGGGGCCAATCCTACACACATTTCACTTTTTTTTTGACATTTGCATACATAGCATTAGAGCCATTTTCTAGACTCTACCACACCAAGTTTTGAGGAACATTAAGATTTAAAGAACGGCAGAGCTCTGTTGCCATTTTCTCCTTTTTACCATCCCTTTTTTCTTTGCTTCTCTTGACCCTCCCAGTTACTTTGAGAACAGTTTCCTTGGGGGTGAGGTGGGGTTGAAGGGAGGGCAGGGGAATTGGAAAAAATAAAAATCAAGACATATCATGTACAGGCACAGATTCTTGATGATAAATAGGATCATAATGTCTTCCTAAAATGCACCAATGGACCCAATAAATAAATGAAAAAAATGAGTCCATTAGGGAAAAAGAAAAGGGGCTGGAATTGTAAGATAAAATGAAACTGTTTGGAAGTGAGGGAATGATCAACCACCAGATGCTGCAGGCTGGTTAAGCAGTTTTTTCTAAGTCTTAGCTTTTCCACACAGATTCTTTCCCTACAGCCTGTCACATACACAAATCCTTCCCATTCCAATCTCAGGCACTGAGGGATGGGGATGTAATTCAGTGGCCCTGCACCTGCCTGGTAAGCACGAAGTCCTGAGTTTGATCCCCAGTACTAGGAGGAAAAAGAACAAACTACATTCCAATCTCAGGCAGATGTTTCACTTTATACTTTTGATACTTTGCACTATCTTTATAAAATTCTTTTTTTTTTAGGTTTTTTTTTTTTTTTTTTTTTTTTTTTGAGACAGAGTCTCACTTTGTGGTTCAGGCTGGCCCTGAGCTCAGCCTCAAACTCAAATCACAGCAATCCTCCTGCCTCTGCCTCCCACGTGCTGGGATTACAGGCATGAGCCACCACACCCAGCACTGTGGTATGTGATACTGATTGCTGCTGAGTTGAGTCTCCACGCCCTGTATTGTATGTGGTTACCAGGGATGGAACCTGGGCCCTTACGCTTGCATGACAGGTGCTAGAACCACTGAGATAAATCCCTGGCCCATATCCTTAAATCTTAATAAGTTCTAGTAAGTCTTAAGGCCAATTATCCTAGTGCAGTAATCCTCATAGTTTAAGATCCCACAGTGTGGACAGATGTCTACAATAATCCCAGTAGTTGATCCTGCGGTGCAGGGCAGACATCCAAAAGTCTAAGTAAGTCATAAATCTGAGTAAGTCAAGTTATCTGTGGTTCTCAACAAATGGCTCCTAGATGTGGTAAAAGGGGCTAAAATTAATTGTAATTACTGAGAAATCAGAAGAAAACACAAATAGTATAAAAATTTGTTTAATGAAGTAGTAGGAGAAAGTTTTCCATATAAGGGAAATGATTTAACATACGGATAATTGAGTTAAACAAATATAACCCCACATAACACAATCAGAACCCCTCCAAAACACATCATAGTTAAAATTCCAGAAATCTAACACAAGAACAGACTCTTAATACATTAGTGCCAGCTTGAATCACCAGTGGTACATGCATGACTGTACTGCCACTATCACAAATAGATCAAGTACACACACAAAAAAAGATCAACATAGAAATATCAGAATTGAATAAAACATTCAAACAAATGAATTTAATAGATACCTTCAGTGTTCAACATAATGAAAAAAATACACATTCTTCTCAGTAGCACCCAGAACCTTCTCCAAAATAGACTATTTATCAGCCAATAAAGCAAGCATAAGAAAATGTGAAAGAATTGAAATTATAATATGTGTTTTATCAGATGAGGACACAAGCTAAAAATCAAGGACAAAAGAAAACATAAATTTGCAAATGCATGGAAACTAAACAAAACTTGAAAAATAAACAGTGGGCTACAGAAGAAATCAAGGAAGAAATAAAACAGTTTCTAGAACTAAGTACAGCATACTAGAATTATGAGATACAATCAAAACAGTCCTAAGATAGGATTTTTTAATTGTGAAGTTCTTGCCACAAAAAAAGTGAGACCAAATAAGTAACCTGTCACTGAGACTTAAATTTCCTAGAAAAACAAGAACAATGCAAAACCAAGGCTAGTACAAGGAAGGAAATGATAAATATCAAAGCAGGAGTCAATGAAATTACCAATTATCACTGACCTGAGGACTTAGTTCTTCAAAAGGATGAACAAAATAGACCAACCATTAGCCTCTGTAACCACAACAACAAATCCAGAAAGGAGAGAAAAGACCCAAATGTATCGATTAGAAAAGGAAATGATGAAACCACAAAGGACACCTCTGAAATCTAGATGATTAGCAGCTGCTTCACAAACCTGTGCACCAATAATCAAATAATTCAGAAGAAATGGGCAAATTTCTAAGTACCTATGAGTTACTAAACTGAACCAAGATTGAAAATCCCTGTGTAATCCAATACGAGGCAATGAGATTGAAGCAGTAGGCCATGTTGAAATGGATTTGTCATGTCTGGTGAGGGTAGATTTTACCTACATCTCATAAGCCTTATACCAATAAAAGAAATAGAGATATAAGTTTATAAAGAGAAACAAATTCGTGATGCATTGACTTAGTCTCTCAGAGTGCAGGGATTGCAGACATGCTCCACTAGCCTGGATGCTGTGTCTTCTTTTTTAAGAGAACAGTCTGACCAGGTATAGGAGTAGCAATACATTAAAGGAAGTATGTCTTCAGGGCCTCGAATGTCTCCTCCATTGTGCCCACCACCTTCTCTCCCCCCATACTTCAATGAGTATAATTTATTATTAGTGGTTATGGCTGCCAGGAGTATTAAGCCATTTTGCTGGTTGAGTTTGAAGTTTTATGCTCTGCTGTGGGAGCAGCTCTGTAAACATCTGCTAAAAGAACTGCTGTTAATTAGAAGAGTCTTTTCTCTCCTTTTAGGCCAGTACAATCTGTAGGTTCTAGATTTCCAGATTACAGTTTCTTGAAAACATAAGTAGGCAACTTTATCTAAACACTTGTTCCATTTAATTTAAAGGAATAATCTTAAATGAAACTTAGGAAAAAGAAAGTACAACTTCCAAATCACCACATTTTAACCTTTTCTATTAATAGGCGAAATAAAAATATTTTTGGCTCCATTATCGCATAATATCTATTATTATTATTATTCAAATATGCTTTGGTTGCTTCAGAGCAGCCATAGTCAACAGACAGATGCAGTTGATTTCCAATGAAACTTTATTTACAAAATTAAGTGACAGGCAGATGGGCACATAGCTATGGTTTGTCAACCCTGGACTCAGGCATCAAGTTTCATGTCCTCTATGCCCTGTAGATCCTAAAGTGAAACAGTATAAGCAACAATAACATCAAAACTATGAATTTTGCACACTGTAAGGATATAACAAAAAGCAACTCTACAAAGTTACTGCACTGCTGTTATGTCTAACCTTTAACTTTAGGGTTACAATATTTACCATTATTTCCAGGGCAGGATTTATGGTGCATTAATGTGATTTCTGGAACTGGAGACAAGACATTTTCAAGGAAGGACAGATGCCCCCACCTTGTCCTTACCATCTGGTCAAACAGAGTGGGAACTTACTGTCTTTGAGGGCAAGGTGTGAACACCTGCTCTGTCTTGCAGATCGAGGCATCAGTGTTTGAGGTGTAAGATGATGTATTCGCCTGTGGCTATGGGCTTCAGGCATATTTTTAAAGCTTGGGCAAACACGTCCTTAAGTTGGACCATGGTTGGTTGATTTATGACTCAAGAATGCTAAATTCCCACATTGGAATTTGACCCACACTTACATTGTTCTCTACTCTGCCTGCTGCTTTCCACACAGATAATTACCAGAGGCTAATTTATAGATGCCAGCAGGAACGGAATGGAGTGAATGGCTGCCCACAGAGCCAGGAATTGGATTTTATCAGGAGTCGTGGAGAAGCATGGTTGTTCTCAAGGAAAAGAAGCCCAGAAGAGAGAATAGTTAAGAAATATGACAGCAAACAAGTTATATAAAGAACAGCCCTATTTAAACATTGCTTTGGAATGAGATGATCTAGATTCATATCTTTTCTGGTGGAGACCTTGAGTAAGTGATATAACCTTTCCTCAGTGCCATCATAACATAATAGTAAAACCTATCTCAAAGTTTTGAGAGTTAAATTTTCAAAGTACAGTTGGAGCATTTATCTCAGTATCTGGGACACAGTCAATAATAAATAAAAGTTAGCTATTAGTGTGTTCTAATTCATGCTGTCAAACAAGTGCTTATACTAAATTTTGGTCTCTTCACCAGTCGTGAATAAACATTTTACTTTCTTTACTCAGAGTTACTGGCAATTTTGAGGATTTCATTGTTTATTTTGTTAAATGGGAAAGTGAGCTTTCTGACTTTGAGGGGAACTAGAATTAAAATCCAACAACTGATCTTGGTACACAGTTTGAGCTTCTTCAGATAAGTGCTTGGATCTTTGTTTCAGGTTACTTTTCATGTTGTTCAGTGAATCTAAGCATCTAAAATCAAAGTTACAACTAGAGTAACTGGCAAATTATATCACCCTCATCTCATTATACAGAGAGCAAGTAAATAACAGAGACAGTCCCTCAGAGTGTCCAGTTCTTGGGCTTTAAACCTAGAGTTTAGGCAGAGGACGTTCTCACAGGGCTTGACAGGTAGAGGCACAGAAATAGTGGGCCCTACATGGCTGTACTGTAATTTTCATGAGGACATTGGTCATCAGAATTAAAGACACATTATAACTAAACTAAGGCCAATGCTCTGCATATGCAAAACATCCTTGATACTTGTGTTTGATAACTAATACAGAGTGCTGCCAGAGTTTACATCACACTGTCATAAAGAAGGAGGAGGAGGGAACCCTTCTCCACTGTTGGTGGGAGTGTAGACTTGTACAACCTCTGTGAAGATCAGTGTGGAGATTCCTCAAAAAACTACAATCAGAGGTGCCATTTGACCCTGCTATTCCTCTGCTAGGTATATACACAAAAGAATTAAAAAATTCACATCACAGTGACACTATGTGCACCCATGTTTATAGGAGCTCAGTTTGTGATTGCTAAATCTTGGAAACAACCAAAATGTCCATCACCTGGAGACTGGATAAAAAGTTGTAGTTCTTTTACAGAATGGAGTATTACTATGCCATAAAAATGATAACATTGGATCATTTATACTTAAATGGATGTACCTTGAGGACATCCTCATAAGTGAAATAAATAGGTCACAGATGTATAAATATCGAATCATTTTGTGGAATGAGAAAATAAAGATGTAAATAAGTTCTAGAATGCATGTTATATATTGTGAAATGGAGAATACTCGAAGTGAAATGGGGTGAAGGGGTAAATGAGGGAAAAATGAGATTATAACAAAAAAAGGAAACAAAGGTTATCTATATAGGGGATGGGGGTAGGGTGGGTAGAGGTATGGGAAAAAAAGAATTAAGTTGTGTCATACACTGGTACAAATTCTCATTGTTGAGTGCAATCATGATATGTATATGTAATGTACCAATAAAGATTTCAATTAAAAAAAAAAGGACTCACCCCGAATCCTCATCAGCCTTTAGTTCTTTGTATTTGAGGGGGCAGGAATGGGGGGGTTGAAAAGGTTCTCTTTTGTAGAGAAAACTGGCCTTGAACTCATTAAGTGGCTCAGGCTGGTCTCAAACTCATGATGATCCTCTTTGTCTCAGCATCCCAAGTCCTAGAATTACAAGCATGTCCTGCTATGCCCAGCTGTTTTTTCTACTCATGATGTTAGCAACTCTGATTAAGGTATGATGGAATTAAATTTGCGTTTGATTCTAAACATTGAAATATTGAAAATATTTCAGAGCACGTTCTGTAGAGGAGGCATTCTTTTAAACAGCTAAACATGGGTCTTTGCAAAATGCACCATCTAGTTGTATAGTCAACTATTTTTAATCTATAATATAAATCAGAGTGTGAAAAATCTTTAAACATTAGGCTTGAAATTTAGAGAGAATTTGGCTGTTCTTTGGTTTTTAGCATTTTCACCAAAGTCATTCTGTACTCACGTCCAAGCACAAACACATCCCAAAGAATTGGACATTTCTAAGTAAATAGCCTAGGAATTTCCATGATTCATTAAGAGTCAAACAAATAAGTATATTTACAGTCTGCTGGTGGATAATAAATATACAATTAATTATGCTGAGCAATTACCAATATAATTGGCTAGAGCAACACATTCCAAAAAACTAATTTTAACTCTGTATTCTACTTAATTAGCTAAAGGTGTCATATATAGAATCATACATATGTAATATTGGTCCCTCATAATTCTCCCTACAGTCCCCAATAAATAAAATGGGAAATATTCCAGACAGCCAGATGGACCCTGACACCCTAACTCTTTTTTTGTTTTGTTTTTTTAGGTTTTTTTTGAGACAGGGTCTCGCTTTTGTGGTTTAGGCTGGCCCTGAGCTCAGCCTCAAACTCACATCACAATCCTCCTGCCTCTGCCTCCCGAGTGCTGGGATTACAGGCATGAGCCACCACGCCCGGCACTGTGGTATGTGGTACTGGTTGCTGCTGGGTGTGCACACCCAGTATTGTTATGTGGTTACCGGGGAATCGAACCCGGGTCCTTGCGCTTGCGAGACAGGCGCCGGAACCACTGAGCTAACTCCCCGGCCCATGACACCCTAACTCTTGTACAAATGAGGTGATGATAACCAACTCTATCAGTGATTTGGTCTTGTTTTTGCTACTGTAACAAATCATCCCAAAGTCAGAGCCTCCCCATCTAGAACACAGCCAGCAGGAGGGTATGAAAAATGCCACTTGAATAATCGTTCTTTGGTTCTGTCCTCCTTCTGCCCAGAAGAGATTCACATCATTTCTCTCTCTGTTGGCCCATTCAACTCATATATCCACATCTAACTCTGGTAGGATGACATGTGCCTAGAGGTAGACAGAATTATCCATGAGACTCCTTACCAATTAAAGTAAAATAGCTCCATCCAGTCAAAACTAGTTCTCATGCTGAGATCTGCCCGGTCTCTGATTCTGTGTCTTTTATCTCTCAAATATTAACATCCTTCAAATCCCAAGATTTTTTCTCTTGAACTGCTAATATTGAGAATGCTTCTTCACCTATTTAGACACCATAATTTATCTCTGTACTCTAATGTCTTATGCATAATGCAGACATCCTGTTCAAATCAAATAAAATTCAGTGTTGGCATTTGGTCATAAACCTTCCCTCATATTTAAGGAAAGCATTCACTGACAGTTTGACATATTAGCATATTTTACTCCCTAACAATATCAGCTAAAAATTCAGAGGACTTACACAGCAAGGGCAAAGCCCTGTTGGAAGCTAGAATTCAAACTGAGCCAAAATGGGCTTCCTGATATCACAGGGTGAGTCGGCACCACAGCCTCCCAACCGCTAAGTGTTAGGTGATTTTTGCATTTTTCTTTCTAAAGAGAAGGTCAAAGCCTTACCCTAAGGATGAAAATTACATTTCACCTCTGAAAAATTAGACTTTAAAATGATAGAAAAATAGTTCAGTTGGAAATGATAGGTGTATAAACAGGCTTATTTAACTATGATAGCGAGCATCACATATAAAAAGTTACTACCCCCAACTAACTTTTTAAAGGTTTTAGAGGATAATCACACAAATAACACAGCATATTAAAGGAGCCTGAACTGTGTTTTGCACTTATCCTTCCTATTGAGGAATTCCTGTTTTCATTTCTTATCCATCCTTTTATTTTACCATTATCACTTACAGAGCTCTATTCAGATGTAAACTGGCATAATCGTGCTATGGAAAACTTAAACTACCAGTGAAGGTCAGTGGATAAAACAGGAGCTGCCCCCTCTGCCAAAACCAGTATTAATGGAGCACAGTGCTTACAAGTGATAAAATATTTATGACTGTGTGTCTAATAGTTTTGTTTGGGAGAAGGGAAGTTTTATTTGGAAACTTAAATGAGCGTCACTGAAATATCTAAAGATTTAGCACTACAAGTAAGACAATAAAACACACACAACAAAGTTAGAAAAATACTGAGTGAAGGAGATGGAGAAGTCTGCTGGGAAGGTTGGAGATGATGGGAACAGCATGTTCCATTCTGAACACACCAAGTGCCACGAGCCAGAGGTCAAAGAACAAGCAGGGATCGTCCACCTTGACTGTGCCTTAAAAACCTACGCAGGATCCAGCACATGCCGCGCTCTCCTGTCTCTTACCTCTGAGACTCTGGCCTTCCGGAATGCCTTTCAGATCCTCGAGTGTGTAATCCTCTCTCCTGCACTACAGCCCTTAATTTCCGCATCCTGCTCACATGCCTCAGCCTCGAGCACCGGATTTCTTTGCCTCAGGCAGTAGGTTTTACCCTCAACAAATATCTCTAACTTGACCGAGTTGTTTAAGACCAACGGTGTTTCATTGATCTTTACCATGACCCTAGTGCATGATGGATAAAGTGAACTGTCAACTTCATTGCTCTGAAGCCAACCAGGTAACTCATAAAGCACATTTTCTGGGTCTAAGTGGGTCAAGGAGGCCTAGGAGCTTGGGCCCTGTACCAGGTCTCTTACCTCTTCCTCTCTGGCACTGTTTCCCTGCTCTGCCTCCTGGCCATCCTGAACTAAGCAGCTTCCCTCTGCAACACTCTACCACCATGAGTTTTCTACCTTGAAGCCAGCTGGTCATGAACCAAGCATTTGAGACCATGAGCATCTCTTCTAAGTTATGGGTGCCAGGTACTTTATCTCAGCAACAAAAAAGTGATTAATGAAACTACCACACACAATTCGTCCTCTCTCCATCCAGTGGGTCCTATACTGAAAACATATCTAGAATTTGACCACTCCCTGTCACCTCCCAAACGCAAGCAACCAGCACCACTTACAAGAGTATGATTACAATTTTAAAAGTTAATATATGTGTATCTTGATATAAATATGCAAAACGTATTCTACTTCTCATGAATGGTTCATATTAATAATACATTTTCCTCCAGAAAGAACTTTGAAACTTCCTATAGCTTAAATTCCAAGAATGTAACTGCCATTAGATATGATTTTCTAATACTTTACTGATATTAGTGATTCTGACAAATTGGAAAGAGGTGGGCAAATACAGGTGTTTGGCAGTACTCATCAAAGTGAGAAGAAACTACTCAACTGAAAAGCATTGCACTTTGAGGCTCAACCTTAAAAATCTCAGATTAATGCCTTTAAAGAACTCTCCACACCTGTGTTCAGGGCTGTCACCTGCTTACTGCTCATCTGGCTCATGGCCATCAAAGAGCACTGTGGCAGAATGACACTGAGACCTCTCCTCCCTCCTCTGCACCAAGACTGCTGCGCCCAAGGAGCTGTTTCTTGAGAAGTAGGCAGCCACTAAGAAAGGCATAAACACTTAGCAAAATCCATGCTTAGCTAGTGACAGGTTATTTCCTCAATTCTTTCAACATTCCCTATGAAACAGTAGTAATTTTCTCATACCAGTGAAAAGATGTAATATGTACCTATCTGTGACCTATTTATTTCACTTATGAGGATATCCTCAAGGTATGTCCATTTAAGTATAAATGATTCAAACCTATCATTTTTTATGGCAGAGTAATATTCCATCCTGTAGAAGAACCACAGCTTTTTTATCCATTCTCCAGTTGAAAAACACTTGGGTATGAGAAAATAAAGATGTAAATGAGTCCTAGAATTGTATGTTATATATTGTGAAATAGAAAATGTTCAAAGTAAAATAGGGTGAAGGGGGAAAAATAATGAGATTATGACAAAAAAGGTAACAAATTTTATGTATTTGGTGGGGAGGTAGGGTGGGTAGGGCTATGGGAAAAAATGAGAAGTTGTGTCTTATACTGGTACAAATCCCCATTATGGAGTGCAATCATGATGCATGTATGTAATGTACCAATAAAGATTTAAAAAAAAAAAAAGAAACAGTAGTAATTACTCGCTGTTCTGATTTAGATTTAAATTGTCCCTTGAGGGTCAGGGAGTTAGCTCAGTGGTTCCGGTGCCTGTCTTCCAAGCACAAGGACCCTGGTTCGATCCCTGGTAACCACATAACAATACTGGGCGTGGAGACTCACCCCAGCAGCAACCAGTACCACATACCACAGTGCCAGGCATGGTCGCTCGTGCCTGTAATCCCAGCACGTGGGAGGCAGAGGCAGGAGAATTGCTATGATGTGAGTTTGAGGCTGAGCTCAGGGCCAGCCTGAATCACAAAGTGAAACCCTGTCTTAAAAAACAAAACAAAACAAAACAAAAAACCTTAAATTGTCCCCTGAAGAGTCACATGTGCTCAGAGGTAGGGTTTTTGGAAGGCAGTTGGTTCATTATTCCTCTGACATCACCAACTGGATTACTCCATTGTAGAGTTCAGTAGCTGAGTGGGATTACAAGGGGATGGGGCCTAACTGGATGAAGCAGGTAACCCTGGGAAAAGTTTTGATGACTGTATCTGGTTTCTCGCCCCGTCCTTCTGGTTTTTCCCCTCTGCTCTTTGCTTGCTGATCACCATGAGGTGAGCACATCTTCCCCACCATGCTCTTCTCTCCACAACGCTCTGTCTCTCCTCAGGCTCCAAGCAATGGAACCAGCTGATTGTGGACTAGAATCTCTTCCAAATTCAATCCTTATCTACTGCAACTTGGGTCTTCTAATCACCTTGTTTTGCTACTACTTAAATGACCTTCATGTAGCAAAAATTGTTAGAAAAATAAAACAATCTTTTGTGGTTTCTTGAGATAATGTTCTGTACCAAATTATACTGTTCAAAAACATGCAAGTGCTTATTTGAGACGTGAAAGCTGCAATAAAAGAAATGGCAAAATGTACAAACTATTGGAAACTTGAGTTTTTAGCTCTTTAAAAAACTGTCATTTAGTTGCTTGGTGTTTATTTGGTGTTATTTAAATAGGCACGAAATAGATACATGACAGGAATAAAAGTTGTGAAGTAGAAAAAAGGCCTCCACATTTTAAAGACAGTTAAGTGAGTTGACAACTGTTAGTCATGCTATGTAAAAGGTGACCCAAAAGCTACATTAAAATTACATAGTTGAAGAACTTGTGATTTGACTTTCTGGAGTAGAGAGAGGGCTAGCATCGAGAAGTTAGAGAGATAACTGGCTGTTGGGAACTACTTTGGAATAAACTCTTATTTGATCTTGGAGAACACAATTCTGTTTGATACTCTGGTTTCATATGAGCAGAGACACATCATGGTAGCTGTATGTTTTGGAAGGGTGTTAGGATGGAACAGAACAATTGTCTTTCAGTGGTGGCAGTTGCTTAACACAGAGGATAAAGAACACTCAGAGTGGAACAAGGTCTTTACTTAGTAATAGTTAACAATACACTGCATAGTTAACAGTTACACTGGCAAGATGGTAAGTTTGAGAAAAGTAGTTAGTAATTTCACCTTCTTAGATACACCAAAGCAAGTTCTATGCTTATAGATTTACATACAAATGGCATTAGTTTGGGCTATATTTTAGCATGCTTTATTTCTTCTATTTAATTTTTCCAGCTATACTGAGTCATAATTGCCAAACAAATTGTATATATTTTATGTGTAACCTTGATGTTTCAATGTGATCATTATAACCAAAGTCATTAACTTATCCATTACCTTAGCGAGTTACCATTATTTTTTGGTGAAAATTCAAGATTTAACTTAGCAAATTTCAAGTATATAATACAGTTATCATTGGCTGCAGTCGCTATCCTATACATTAAGTCTTCAAAACTCGCTTGAATAATTTAAATTTTATGCCCTTTGACCAACATCTCACCATTACCGCCAACTCTGGAAATGACCACTCTGTCTCTGCATCTCTGAATTTAACAATTCTAGAGTCCACATATAAATAAGATTAAACAGTATTTGTTTTCCTGTGTCTGTCTTGTTGCCTTTTACATAATCTCCTTCAGGTTTATTCATGTTGCAAATGGCAGGATTTCTTTCTTTTTTAAAGGCTGTGTACGTGCGTATGTGTGCATGTATGTAAATGTGTATATGTGTTCTTGTGTGCCACATTTTCTTTGTTTATCCATCAATTTGCATTTACATTGTTTGTAAACCTTGAGTATTGTGAATGATACTGCACTGGCCACGGTGATGCAGATACCTTCTCTTTTCCTTGGGTTAAACTGTACCAAAAGTGGAATTGCGGGGTTGCACGATCGTTCTGACCTATGGAATTTTCAGTTAATAACTTGTTGTTATTCTAAGCCACTGGGTAGGGAAATTTATTAAAAAATGAATATAGGTGGATAGATAGTTTTACAGTCAATTTTATATAATGTCTGACTTCAATTACACATTTATGTTGTTATATACTGATTAACATAAATTTTAGCCAAGAAAATGCTTCAACAATTTTTGTGATAGAATGGCCCCTCTTACCTCTTCTCTTGGTTATAATGTATTATTTTGAATTTATACCCCTTCCCTCCACTACACAGACACACACACACACACACACACACACACACACACATCCGAATTTCTCAGTGTGAAAGTATCAGTTGATGTAGGAGAAAACAACAGCTTTTCCATAGAAGGAGAATAGATGGAATGTCTGCTTGTCTGTCTGTCCATCCATCCACCTATTCGTTCATCCTTCTATTGTAGTTTTAGCTGTATGCAAGCCATATGAGAAGATAAAAATCTCATGAGTACATTTCAGAAAAAGAGACAGTTTTTCCAGAAGGATGCTGTGAGATACAAGGATCGGTGTGAACATCATACAATCTTACCCGTCTCTCAGCCTCCCTCAGTCCCAAGTGCTTTCCAGATCTTATCTCCTGCTCCACCTCCACAACTTTTCTGCTGCTGCTCCGCACTGGCCTTATTAAAAAAATTTCTTAAAATTGATTTTATTGGTATATTTTTATGTACATTATGACCATATTCAACATTGACAATTTGTACCAGTATATAACACGTCTTAATTCTGATTTTTCCCATTCGCCTTCTCTCCTACAACCTCCACTTCTATACACATAAGCTTTGTTTCCTTTTATTTATTTTATTTTATTATTTATTTATTTATTTATTTTTTTAAAAATTATCTTTATTGGTACATTAAATATACACATCATGATTGCACTCCATAATGGGGATTTGTACCAGTATAAGACACAACTTAATTCTCATTTTTTCCCATAGCCCCACCCACCCTACCTCCCCCCGATATATATAAAATTTGTTTCCTTACTTTTTTGTTACAATCTCAACACCCTTTTATTTTTTAACCATCAAATTTTTTCTTTCCCTTCTTTACGTTCCCTTTCCCTACCCACCCTTTCTCTTTTCATTTTGCTTGTGTCCTTCCATTCACATTACCTGTCATACATTTGACATTCATTTACATCTTCAGTTTTTCATACTAGAGAAAAGATACGGTATTTACACATCTGTGTCCTATTTATTTCACTGATGAGTATATCTTCATGGTATGTCCATTTGGGTATAAATGACTCAAATTTGTCATTCCTTATGGCCGAATAATACTCCATTTTAGAAAAGAACATATCTCCTTTATCCACTCTCCTGCTTGTAGGCATTTGGGCTTTTCCAAGATGGGGCTATTACAAACTGAACTGCTATAAGCTTGGGTGTGTATATATTACTGTGATATGAATCCTTTAGTTCTTTCCTGCATACACCTAGTAGGCATATAGCAGAGGCGTAACCTCCTTTCATGTGGTTGTGTCTCTGGGTGAACCAGATGTAAGCCTGGTGCCTCTGGCTGGTTATACCACTTTTGGACTTGAATGAAACTGCATGGCAGGGTGTAGAATTATGTCCCAAGGTGCCAGGCAGGAGTGAAATAGGGAAACTCAAACTGCAGGAGTTAATTTCCAATATGGTACCTTAGTAATGAGGACACACAAAGTAGCCAACTACATACCTTTCCTTTTCTCCCCCCATTTCCAGCGCTGTTCCAAGGGATGGTTCCCTCTCACTGCTCTCTGTGAGGTGAGAACCAAACGTGCTAACGCTTCTCATTGCTTCTTCCTTCCTTGTCTTTCCTTGATTCCTTTTTGCTCATCATTCTCCATTTGCACAGTTTACTAGAGAACTCATTCTAAAATGTGAAAAATGAACACGAACAACCAAAGATGGCATAAAACCATAACTTATCAGAAAAAGTTATTAGAGAATCTTAGAATATAGAGTAAAAATGAAATGCAAATGAAATCCTAGACAATGACTGAAATGGTGGGAGAATAAAAACTTTCAAAATTTTGGTCTTGTTTCATGTTAATATTTTAAAATTTAATCATGAACATTAAAATTTTTAGAACAACTATTAAAAAAGATGGTGAGATCATTTTCAGAGAAGAAACTAATGTAAGCAAAAGCAAACTATTAAAATCTTGATCCATCAAAAGAAGGAAAGAATAAGGGGTAAGCATGGGAAATTGTGTGAAATAGCAGCCATGGGGACACGTCTGTAACCCTAGCTACTTTGAAGCTAGCAGGGAGGAAGATCCCACATTCAAGCCCAGCTGTGTAACTTAATAAGATGTTATCTCAAAATAAAAACAAAATAAAGCGTGAGGTGTAACTCAGTGGTGAAGTCCTATACTCAATCCTCATTGCCGTAAATAAACTACAAAATAAGAGGTCTTACTTGTAATCTTAATCAGTGTAAGTAAAACTCCACACTGAGAAGACCACAATTCTTAGGCTTAATGAAAACATTAAAAACCAGGATATAGATTATTTATGAAAAACATAGCTAAAAATAAAGATACATTAAAGATCAGAGATGGAAAAAAATAATACCATTCAAATATTACTTTCTCTCCATATCTGATATAATTATATTAATATCTGATGAAATAGAACTTTAAAGGTATAAAACATTTCTGGAGACAAAGAACTCACCAGTGATAAAAGCTTCAAGTCATTTGATATGTAGTATCGTAAGCTTAAATGTACCTAATAAAATAGCTTTAAAATACATAAAACATAGATTTATACACTGTGAAGAGAAAGTGAAAAGTCTGCGATTATAAAGAGAATTTTTAACATCTACTTAAAAAAATAAGTAGTAGATAGAAAAATTAAAGACTGTAATTGCTACAGACTTTAAAATTTCAGTGACTTAAAGCAGTAAGTTTACTTCTTGTTTAAATAAATGAGACACAGGGTTTCCTGTTTTGGAGGAAGACACAGGGTGGTATGTGAGCGGCCCGTGTGATCCGGCCACGCAGGGGCCCAGGAAACAGATGGTCTCAACATACAGTTTCCAAGATCACACTGAGTGTCCAACTCCAGCCAGACAACAAAGGACAGAAAACATGGAAAAAATCCATGGGGGGTTTAGAGGAGTTATGTTGAAAGGGGTCTGTTTACTTCCATTCATCTTCATTTACCAGAGCTCAAACATGACTACACCTAACTTTAAGAAAGACGGAGAAATACAAGTCCATTTAAGTATTAGATTAACATTTAAAGTGGAACTGTATTTTATGTAGACCACTAAGAGAAGATTCAATTTAAAAGGATGGTGTCACAATAACAACAAAAATGCGAAGTACCCAGAATAATTCTAACAAAATATGCAACTTTGTTGGAAAACTTACAGCAAATCGAATGACTGCACAGATTATATTATGTTCTCCCCAAATAATATATACATTCAAAACAATTGAATAAAAAGTCAAAATTCCCTTGAAGAAGATGAACCAGGTGGCACTGGTGGGGAGAATACAGGACAGGGAAGATTGGTATAACAGAGAAAGAATTAGCAGAGAAAGCTACGCTGATTAAAATGGTGTGATACTGGCACAAGGTACACAACAGATTGATGACCGATAGTTGAAGCTCAGAAGCAGATCCAAATGTAGCTGGAAACTTGATGTAGGACAGAGCCAGAACTACATACCACTTGGCAAAGAGGAGCCATTCGATAAAGAGTGCTGGGAGAGTTACTACCCTGAGGGAAAGCATGATGCAGATTTCTACATACTGCCTGGTACAACCTCCCATTCCACACTGGTCAGTGATGTAATTGTGAAAGTCAAATATTTAAAATCTAGAAGAAAATTAGGGAGATTATTTCTATTAGCTCAGAATAGGAAAGGATTTCATAAAAAGAATGAAACATATTCACATTATATGAAATTAACATTAAAACAAGAATGTCAGTGCAACAGAAGGGAGATGAAATGACAAGTGATTCATTGGAAAGGAAGTTTTTATACATAGAGCTACTTGTTAATTCCCATAATACACAGATAATAAGACTCTGCAAGAAAATGTAAATGGTCTGATTAAAAAAGGGCAAATAGACCTTTTGCTGATAAGTAAATATATATACATAAGTTAAAAAAATCTATATATATTTAGGAAATATATATATAGTAAATAAGTAAAGTAAATATATATATAATATATATAATATATACATATTATATATATATAATATATAATATATACATATTATATATATTATATATATATATATCAATAGGTAGAGCTCAAAACTTTCAAGCTTCATCTCCTTTTATTTATTTATTTATTTATTTATTTATTAGGTTTTTTGAGACAGGGTCTCGCTTTTTTGTGGTTCAGGCTGGCCCTGAGCTCAGCCTCAAACTCACATCACAATCCTCCTGCCTCTGCCTCCCGAGTGCTGGGATGACAGGCGTGAGCCACCATGCCCAGCACTGTGGTATGTGGTACTGGTTGCTGCTGGGTGTGGGTCTCCACACCCAGTATTGTTATGTGGTTGCCAGGGAATTGAACCCGGGCCCTTGCGCTTTCAAGACAGGAGCCGGAACCACTGAGCTAACTCCCTGGCCCAAGCTTCATCTCCTTTGGAAAATAAGTTTATAAGATTTTATTTTGCCAAGTTTATTGATTCACACCTCTGGCCTTTAATATACAGATTATTATTTCAGGAAACCATTTGGCTAACATTTGACATTTTCTATATGGGAATGATCAGTTCCTTCCCCAGCCCCAGGACTTGAAAATTTGATGCCAGAGAAGTCACTTAGCTTTCATTGTGAAGGATAAAGAATCCTGACTTAGTAATGAGAAGAATAGTTTCTATTTTTGCTTGCGCTAAGGATAAAAGCTCACCCCAGAATTCTGCTTATTTGTTCAAAGCCTCTGGAATGGAGGAAATTCCTTAGCTCTCGGAAAGATTCATTATACCCATAGAGTACAGGTGTGTTGTCACCCACATGCTCAGGTGGTACACTCCATATGTTTATTTCTATTGATGGGTAAAATGTAATTAGGTAATGGAGAAGCTCAAGGAAAATAAAAACCACTATCATAATACAAGAGAAAGGCTATTTTTGTTTGGTTGGGTGCTACTTTCTTTTAATATCAAGTGATGTCTGTCACTCACAAATTCTGTGTTTTTTTAACTATATTTCAATTTTCAACATCTTTCTTGAGTTCTAATTCTGTAACCAGTCTCCTTTGGATATTTATGATGAACAGGTGAACGAAATGAATGAAAACCCCTGTTCTCCTGGAACTTGCTATCAAATGGGGAAATGCTGACAACAGACAATATGCATATTTAACAAATGAGTTAAACAGAGTTATGGAGGTCGATACAGAGAAAAGGAATAGAGCAGAATAAGGGATATTGTAGTGTGGATGATGGGGTCATTGTAGTCTTGAATATAGTCTTTAGGCCAAGCATCTATTTAGGTGAGACTGAGTAGAAAGTGAAAACGGTGAGGAAGGAGGCGAAGATGACACCTAGGAAGAGTTCCAGACAGAACTACCTGTGCAAAGGCCCTGGGGTAGGAAACATCCTGGTGAGTGTAAGGGGTAGCAAATGGACCACAGTGTCAGTGTGAAGTGAGCCCGGGAAAGCTGTGAACTCAGAGTTAGCCACCGAGAGTTGGGGCAACAGGAGTCTGCGGAACCATCAGAATGACGTGAGCTTTTTTGCTTTAAGTTGAACAGGCACCTGTGGTGAGAACTGTGTCACAGCGTGATTTAGGCCTGGCGCTGGCAGTGGGAGCAGTGAAAGAGGACTTGTGCTCTGGACAGATTGGTCGTGGGGTGTTCAGAAAGACAGAAGTTGATCATGACTCCGAGGGCTTGGGGTGACAGCAGAAAAAATTTGCCATGAAAAGACATGGGGATGTCTTTTGCAGAACAGATTTTTAGGGTGAAGGCGAACTATGAGTTTAGTTTTTGATCTTCCAAGCTTGTGGTATCCACGAGGAGTTTGTGTGGAGTTGAAGAGAGAAAGGTGTTACTAAAATTGAAACTTGGAGAGCTAACGTGTTTTGATTGTCCTTGAAGTTGTGAGTCTGGGTAAGATGTCGAGGGAATGATAAAGGATAGAAAAGAAGCACTGAGGTTCCTGGGGGCATGCTAGGGTCTGGGAGGATGGGTGAGGAAGAGCAGCTAGGAGAGGAGATGGACACCAAGGGCCTTCAGGGAAAAAGTGCCAGAGCATGTGGTTCTGGGAACCAGGGAAAGCTAATCTATGAGTGCTGAAAAGTCCAGAACTCTGTCAAGGGCTGAGATTTGGCCTTTGGAACTAGTACTTTGGGGGTTTCTAGTGACTTTGATAAACCAAAGCAGTTTCATTGGTTTGATAGGTCATAAGAGCCTGAGAGAAGCAGGTGAACAGAGGTAGTAGAAGAGGAAAGTGGAAGCGAAATAGCAAGGTTGGACAGCTTTTGAAGAGTTTCACAAAGAAATAGTTCTGTAGTTGGCAATGTTAGTGTGTTTTTGTTTTTGATGGCTATTAAAAAGAAAGAAGCCAAGACAGGTAGAAGGAATAACCTGATAAGGAAGATTTGATGATACAGGAGGGAAAATTTTCAGTGACCGAGAATTGCACTGTGTTTCTTCTAACCATTTCTCTTTAATTTGGATTTGTTCCTTGGCATAACTCATTGACATGGATCCTGGAGCTTCATCAGTCAATATCTCATTTCATAGTAGAGTAAAAATGACTTAAAATGTAAGTAGAGGAATATGACCATGGGCAATGAATGAAGCCCTTCTGATTTTAGTAAGCAAAGTTTGATTGAACATGAAGGCTCAATTTTGGAGATTTAAGCTATCTGTACGATATCATTTTAGAATAAAAGAAGGGAAAAACAAAGTTATGTTCTTATTTGATGTTGGAAAAGCCTAGAAGAATTTTCTTTCTCTGATCAAGTACAGAAGAGTAATTTGCTGTCGTGTCAAATTTATCTGCCACGCTGGTGGTTTCTGTGGTTGTCGGTGCCCAGACACTGGAGATAGAATTGACTCTCTAAGGGAAATGCTAGAGGGTGGAGGCAGAAATGCTGAACATTTTAAAGCACAGCCTCTGTTGTGTGGCTTCCTGTGACCTTCAAGAATTCATTTAACCTGCAGGCTTGACTGGTTGGAGCTTTTAGGTCCCTGACACATTCCTTTTCAAGCAGTGATACTCAGGTGGGCCTTTTGCTTCCTTGAAACACCATTGCCTTGTCCTCAGGCCAGGACTTTTGGTGTAAGATTTTTTAATGTTTGGATTATATGACAATAAATGAACAATCCTCAGAGATATTTTAAGAGTATTTTTTGGTCCAGGTTTGGAGTTTCTTGCCTATTCTGTTTCCTTCCTCATGAAGAAAATGAAAGATATTTTGAAGTGGAAAACTCAATTATGAATCTAAACTGGATTATTGAGCTGGAAGAATCCACAGGATTATCCCATCCTTCCCTTATTAAGGCTTTTCAGCCGCTAGAACAAAACATCTTAGACAGGGTGGCTCATAAGCAACAGAAATCTCTAGCTCACTGTGCTGGAGTCAAGCAAGTCCAAGGTCAACACCAGAGGATTTAGTGTGTGGTGAAGACTGATTGTTCAATGACCAGGTATGTAAGAAATGCCTTGAAAATAGGCACATATATGTGGAAGCTTACAAATTCCCAATTTCCATATCATTTTATGTTTTAAAACCTTGAAGTCTTAGAATCTGAATGTCTCAGAGCATTAGATGTTTCCTGGTGCCATTTACTACATATTATGAGTATGTTTTGTCTTCTGAAACTTTAGGTTTGAAAGAATAGAGAAAGAATGAAGAAATATGAAGAAATAATAATAACTCTTGCTAATTTAACTAGTGCTAACATTATGTTTGTGAAAATAGATTTAATGAAGCAGTATCTTTTCCTCAGTGATTATTTTGCCATTCAGGCATTCTGGGAACTGTAGGGACCTTTAATAACCTTCAACACTTATTGATTCAGATGCTTATAATTTGATACCAGTGAAATCCATCACTAATGAATCCAGCAGCTAAACCATAAAATCTTTGATTTACACCATCGGGGCCAGCTGGAGAGAAATTGCTTTTCCATTTTGGGCTGGCCCTGAGAAAGAGACCTTATCACTGGCAGGAAAGAGATCTGAACTTTGTTATTTCCAAGGTAGATCAATTTTCATTTATTAATAATGTCTCATTATGTGGTACTTAAGTGGAGAATAAAGAATTCTTTTCTGTGTCATGGGTATTCCCCAGCACTTTTAAGTGCTTTTGTTAAATGCTTTCTCATTTACTTAGAGATGAGTGAAGGAGCTCCTCCAAAAGTTGTCATTTTAAGACAGAAGTATAAATTGTTGTTCCCTTGTAAGTTTTGGGGGAATATGTTTAGAGAAAGAGAGTTGGTGAAGGAGAGTGGAATGGAAGGATACCTTCTTCCCTGAGCTATTTCTCTACATCAAAATAGAAATCCTGCAAGCACAATTCTTAAAAACCAAGTTTTTGTGGCAAGGCGATTGATTAAGAGGAAAAATACTGAGGATGACCTTTCTACAATGACAGAGAAAGATGAAATTGGTCTGAAGTTAAAAAAAAGAAAAAATAAACAAGAAGATTTATTAGTCAGTCAAAGGTTGCTACAGAAGGTGATTTTTTTCTTTCCTCATGATTAGAAACACTTAAAATTCCTACATATGGTTCAGTTAAATTATTATTGAAGTGTTTTCTGAGTTCTAGGGAGTCTTGAACACAGAAGGTGCCACTAGCTAAAATTTTCTGACCTCAAAATTCGTTTGTTGAAATCTGACCTCCACTGTGAAGGTATTTGGAAATGGGTGACTGGTCTTCAGGGTGGAACTCTCAAGAATGAAATTAGTGCTTTTATCAAAGTGGCAGGATAAAGCTCCTTGACCTTTCTGGTGCGAGATGGCATCACAAAACAGTTGTGTCTGGGTACCACGATGCTGGTCTTTGTGAGACACCAAATCAACCATAGCCTTGATCCTGGGCTTGCTAGCTTCCGAGTCCAGAAGCAACAGGTTCCTATTTTTTAAACCATTCTATGTATGTTGTTTCACAGTGTTGCCCTGCAGATGCTAAGAAGACAATGAAGTGATCTAGCTCCATCATCTAATGTAGGAAATTTGACAAACATAGGTAATATCTCTAACTTTACAGAAGCTTAAAAAGTAGAGCCAGATAGCAACCTGGATTTCATCTTTGGGCTGTTGTCATGAGGAGTAGGCTCTCCTTCCTGTTGGATCTGCCACATGGTCCTGGGTGTTTTATTCCAGGACAAGGGTGACAATGTGGAGCAAGTCCTGGGAAGAATCCTGATGTGACATCAAGTGTGGTGGGAAGCAAAGCATGACGAGTGATGTCTGGAAAGGTTGTGGCGGTCCTTGTTGGGCTTAGCAACCAGGCTTCATGTGAGGAGTTGACATTATTTTCCTATAAAATGTCACATAATACATATTTCAGGCTTTGCAGGGCCTGTGGTGACTGCTTCAGTCACTGTACATTATCACTGCAGTGTGATATCAACCAGACACTATATAAAAATATGCTTACTTGAGAACAAAATCAGGGTGACTGTGTTTTTAGCCCATGGACCTTAGTTTGCTGGATGCTGTTCTGTAGAATTTTTGTCCCAGACAGGACTTTACTACGTAGTCCAAGCTGCCCTTGAATTCACTACGTAGCCTGAGCTGGCCTCGAACATGTCATAATCCTCCTGCCTCTGCCTCTATCAGGTGCAGAAATCAGAGGCATGCATCATTATGTCAGGCTTGTTCTGTAGACTACTAACCATATTACCTGAAGCAGAGTTACTAACTTTCTGCTAATGTAGGGATAATATGCTAATATTCCTTTAAACTCTTTAATTTTTGTATAGCTGCTTTACACTCCTGAGGATTTATGATACCTGCAAGGACTGATAATGCACTTTCTCAGGGAAAACACTACAAAAGAAAAACTGTCCTGGTACAGTAAAATCTGGTGCTACGTCCAGTTGGATATTTAGGCAGCAGTATTTAAAGTATGCATGTATAACTCCATATTGAAAGCAATTTCCCAGGAAATTATCAGAGAATAGAATTAGATGTTACTCAGGAGGAATATAAGCCTCAAGGTTCAGCTAAACCATGACCGTAGGGGAAAGGAAACTAACACTCGAACAACTTACAGACTTCAAAAGTATGATATTTTCTAAAGAATCGTTGCCTCTTGGTTAAGATATTTTATTCACTTTATGTTGCTGGAGTAGCTTAGAAAATCATTGTATAAAATCCAAATATGATGACTCCAACTACAATGTGATCTATTCTCATGCCTTCCAAGTCCTGCCAAGTCACACCTGCACGGGCCTGACTCTGGACAGAGTGCCATTGTGAGCACCTTTGCTAGATAAGACATTTTAATCCATTTCTGGTTAAAAGCAAATTCTAGTTTCCTGCCAAGACAATCATACCTGTGGCCTATGCAGAAGTCATGCCAGTATGTTTTTCTGTCATGAGATTTGAACAATGTAGGCTCACCTACTGAAAGATTTCTTCCTCTACAATTTATTAAAAGATTTGAGACTTCCAATATTAGAGTGTCTTTAAATACTTTAAAGTATTGCATCACAAATATGCAAAAGCTAGGAAAGTGTTTTTCTAGTGTTAGACGAGGAAAAACAGGAGTAAAGTATGGTTACAAGTTAGACATGCCAGTTGGGAGGAAAGTGCCAAGAGCCTTTTTGAAAAGGGGAAGATTTCCAATTTTATGATGACTCTGATATTCAAGGTCTTTGCTGTTACTATTTTTATGGTGTGGCCTTTCCAATCTCAACAATTCGCAGTTGTGAAACGGGAATTTGAAGGGAAGGATCTATTTGGAACTAATACTGAGAACAATAAATAGTGAAGGTGATGGGATTGAACACAATGGAGATACAGCAGGTTTCAATTTCTTGTGTTGTTCATATGTGTACAAAGGGTAATGTCCTCTATTTACTTATAATTGACAGGTGAAAGGAAGCTCCACTAGGTTGCTTATTTTGCTGCTAGTGGGAAAGCAGATCCCCCAAACCTATCCCTCAAGGTAACATGGTCTCCAGCCAATTACAAATCAATTTAACTGGCTATTTCCATTATCAGGGCTATTTTTGTTCTACAAAATGTTTCGTCCTCTTGCCTTTCTGATTTGGTATCTAGTGAAGGAGAAGCCTCATTGCCCACAGGGAGAGGGCTTCTTGCTACAAACACTGTCCTTTTTCCAACTCCCACAATCTCTGGTTTTTCTCTGATCTCTGAATATATATTTTTTTTATTCTGAGACAGAGTCTTGCTTTGTGGTTCAGGCTGGCCTTGAACTCAATATGTATGTAGCCCAGGTGAGCCTTGAACTCCTGCCTCTGCCTCTGAGTTCTGGGACTACAGGTGTGAGCCACCATGCCCAGGTGTGGTATGTGGCACTGGGGATTGTACTTGCGAGGCAGATGCTGGAACCATTGAGCTAAATCCCCAGCCCCTGGTCTCTGGATTTTGATCTTTACTTCACCAGGCCTGAAGTAACTGTGGCTACTTTGCCTTGTGCTCTCTACTTTATATGCTCCATCTCAGCTACAGATGTGACCTCAACTTACCACAGCTCTTGTAACTATAGAGCTTTGAATCCTACTCAAATCTGTTCCCCATCCCCTAATATAGGCCCTGAAACCCCACCCCCAGCAGGAGTTCCCTCTCCAGGCTTGTCTGTGTGCACCACACTCCCTACCACTTCGATTCCTGTTTGTTGGAGCAGGGTCTCATTATGTAGTTCAGGATGGCCTTGCCTTACTATATAGCCCAGGCTGGCCTCTTACTTGTAGCGATCCTCCTGTCTCAGCCTCTCAAGTACTGGGATTACAGGTACCACAACACCTGGCTAGCCATGTCAACTCCAGTGCAGCTGCCCCCCACTGGCTGGCCCAGGGCCCAGAGTTCCTCTGAGAGGTGGTGACCATTACAGGAACTAAACAGGAAGTAAGGCACACATTTCTCTGTTTCCTCTGACTTCTTTGGCAGTTTTTATATTCTTATAGGCCTCTTTCATCTTTGTCTCTGAGCAAGGCCCTACAGTTGAGAATTCTAGATCTAGAAAGAGATTGATACAGTCTTCATCATCATGGTCTCTCTGAAAGAATTTCTTCTTCTCCTGTCTCCTGTTAGGGGCCACTCTATACCTCTTTCCTTGGCTTCATTTGTGGCCCTTCATTGTTCTGCTATTTCTCCTCCCTTGTAGAACAAAGGTGGCCAGCTCTTCAGGCTTCCCTGGAATCATTTTACTTTTAGAATTAAAACTCCTCTGTTCCAGGAAATACCTCTGTCCTCGGACACCTGGCAGGATTGGCTATCCTACCTGTACTACATTAACTTCACAGCAAAGGATTAAAATCCTTTCTGGGAAGGAAAATTAGATTTCTCAGAAAGAAATCGCAAGGGAAAGTATACAAGTACAAAATACTTTTTCTTCACTATAGAAATAATAACAAAGTTTGTTTGTTTTACACCTAGCAACTAATTTGCTGAAATGGAACTGGTTTCACCACAGAATAAGAAACCAGCTAAAAGCTGAGTCGATGAAAGTTAAATGACTGCCATGTTCATACAAACTTTCATTACAATTTCCAGGCCAAAAAGGTAATTGGGTCCAAAATTTTGAGCAACTTGAGGTACTTGAGAAAATATATGACTTTGAAATAACTTTTAAACTGAGTCTTGAAATAACTTACAAACATGAGCAGAAAAGTATACAGTTTTGTTTTGAATAAAACAATATCCATTCAGTTCATATTATAATAATGTTTAAAATAGAATTTTTAAAATGAGGAAAAACATGAAAGCTTTCATTAGATTCTCAAAATCATGGTTGATTTTGTCAGCCCAAGGAAGTCCAGGTCACACAGGCTAGGTACAGAGAGCATTATCCTTTGTGTTCAAAGGGCAGCCGACCTGAGGAGCAAGCCCATGCGTGTCCCCTAGGGACCGAGGGCAGACAGCACAGATAGCACCTTAGTCTGCTGTGGTCTTCCCCAAAGCCAGTGATGACCCAGGCAACAGCCAGCTCCCAGGCCTCTAACAGATATGGGGTCTGCCTGGTGGCTGAGGATCCTGCCCAGGTGAGAGGAGGTGAATATTGAGGAAAAGGGTGCCTGGACAGGTTCAACATCAAGAAGGCTCTTTTTTGAGGGAATAGGGAAAGCATTCAAAACAGGAAGTAAGTAACACCAAGAAGAGATCAGCTTGGGCTGGGGATTTAGCTTAGTGGTTCTGGCATCTGTCTTACAATCGCAAGGTCCCAAGTTTGATCCCAGGTAACCACATAAAACAATGCCAGCCGTGGTAACTCACATCCATCAGCAATCAATACTATCCACTACAGTGCTGGGCGTGGTAGCTCATGCCTGTAATCCCAGCACTTGGGAGGCAGAAGCAGGAGGATTGCTGTGAGTTTGAGGCTTGCTTGGGTTACAAAGTGAGCTCAGGGCCAGCTTGAAGTACAAAGCGAGACCCTGTGTAAAAAAAAAAAAGATCAGCTTGTTCACTAGCAGTTTGATCCTGGTATGGGCATACGGAATAGAAAAATAATGAGTAAGAAACCACATGGGACCCCAGTGTGCTTCTGGTGGCTAGTGACACTTGGTGTGATCAGAGGCTATAGAGAGAAGCTGCTGTGTCAGTCAGTTTTCTGTCATTATGACAGAGCACTGTGAATAATGAACTTATAGATAACAGGTTTGTTTTGGCTCACAGTTTTGGAGGGTCCAATGCATGGATGGTTTGGACCTATTGCTTTTGGGCCCATGTCAAGGCAGCGTGTTGGTTACATACACCTAGTATGGCATAGTAACACCACTCACTTCATGGCCTGGAAGCCAAAGAGAGAGAAAGGAGTTAGATCCCACAGTCAACTACAAGGGCGTGTTCCCAGTTGCCTGAAGACTTCCCTCTTGGCGTCAACTCCTGAAATTACCACTGCTTTCCAGTAATACCATCCTGGGGGCTAAGCCTTTAACACATGGACCCTAAGTGACACTTCAGATTGGAACTGCAGCAGGTGCAAAGTGAATAGACTTTAGAAACAGCTTATCAGGGTGCTGGGCTGCCATGTTCGAGAGCACTGTTTGGACCCTCGGCCTGGACGAGCCTTCAGGTAGGAAGAAGTGTGACTAGCAAGGTAGGTCCTAGGATTAGGGACAGAGCTGCCCACCTGCTGTTTTCTTCAATTGCCTGAGTGGCTGCTGGCTGCTGCTCCATGGTTTTGCCAGTCTAGGTTTTAAGTATAAGTGTTGGAAAAGACTCACCCATTTAGGTATTCAATTTTAATAAATAGCCATTGCCTCTGTGATTTGCCTATGTTAGACACTGGAAAGATACTGGTGACAAATATCAGAGCTATCTGGAAAAAACTTTTTTCTTGAAAATGAAGGCAGCCAAGTTCCCCAGACTCATGCTGCCAGGATAGGGGTGTCAGAGAACACAGTAGAGCATGCTGGAGGGGACTCCTGTTATCTAGGCTGGGGTGCCAGCAGAGCTTTCATTGAGCGTTACCTTCTGATTTTGCAGTGGGAGAGCAAGATTAAAGACAGAATTTATTTCCTATCCAATGGGACTAGTGGCTCCAGCTCCCCCCTCAACAAGGACTGTTTCATTTCCCCTCGAGCATGGCAGGCATCTCCCCAAAAGGACTGGCTTGTAAACTCCCAATAGAATTTCTTTTGGTGTCTGCTTTCTGACTTGTCCCATGTAGAATGGTGGAGCTTCAGGGTGACAGGTGACCCCTCCTAGAGTACAAATCTACAGTATATCTGGCTTCCACAGAACCGCTCCATGAGTAGATGGCAGCATGGAGACTGCCTCAACTTTTACACCTTCTTCTAGTAAATTCTCTCTCTTGTTTTTTTGAAACGGTCTCACTTTGTAGTTCAGGCTGGCCCCAAGCTCAGCCTCAAACTCACATCACAGCAATCCTCCTGCCTCTGCCTCCCGAGTGCTGGGATTACAGGTGTGAGCCACCATGCCTGGCATTGTGGTGTGTGGTACTGATTGCTGCTGGGGTGAGTCTCCACACCCCCAGTATTGTTATGTGGTTACTGGGGATTGAACCTGGGCCCTTGCTCTTGCAAGACAGGCACCGGAACCACTGAGCTATATCCCTGGCCCTCTAGTAAATTCTCTTAATGCAATCAGCTTCCTGCCTGCCCTGCTATGGTGGTGTTTGCTTTCATCTATGATGCCACGCTGCCACTTGTGTCTGCTATGCATTCAAGATAAATATTTGAGGTAAACCTGTGAAGGGACAAATAAATCATCACAAATCCAGAATTTGACAAGCACTGTACAGTTCCATACAGACTGGGACACAGAGGGTCTGACATTACTACTTCTATTAAGAAATTACCCTACTGAACATTGTGCTAAGTTTTACGGCCACGTGAGGTGAGAAGAGTAAGCCAAAGATGTAATGTGTATAAAAGCTATTTAGTGGAACAACCACACGATGCTGGAAGTAGAGAGATCCTATGATTAAATTCCAGTTCTGCTACTCCAAGTGTGAGCAAGTCATTCAGCCATTTAACATCTTTAAAAATTGGCTAAGATTTCAAGCATGTTACAGTAGTTGATATAATGAAACAACAAAGAAGCAAACAAAACATAGTGGCATAACCTAGAACCTGCAATGGAACTGGTGCTTTGTAACTCTACCAAATTCAGCTTACGAGTGTAGATGTGTTAACAGTGATGAATTACAAGCAACACAACAAATAGCATATAATCAAGTGTTAAACTGTGTGGAACACAGTGGGGGAAGTCGTGAGGGCTTATCCACAAGTGGGCTTGATGAAAAATTAGCTGTCATATTGGGGTAATGAGTTTCACATGGACTCAGTCAGAGGAAGCAGCCTTTTGGGGCTGAATTCATAATTTTACTTTTACATCAGATAAAAAGTATTTACATTTGTTCTGACTTTCAAGGCAGTATAGACATATGACAGAAAATATGGGCAAAACAGAAATGTTCAAAATCGAACTGAATATGAAAGTCATTTCAAGAGGAAAGTCTTACTGATATGTAACACATACATATACTATACATTATCTGTTTGTTTTTTTAAAAAAATCTTCCTAGCTGTTAGCTGAATTATGATAAAAATTCTTAATGTATTTTAAATTCTTGGAAAACAAAAATTTTATTCGATGTAAAATGTAATATTCCATTCGTGAATGTCCTATATGGTATAGTTATTCACCGGTTTTGTTAGAAATGTTTCTTCTCTCTATTTATAATTTCTATGACTTTGTTTTTGCCAGTATTTGAAATAATTTGTTTGCCATAATATCACAGAGGGGGAACTGAATTATCAGTTCAAAACTTCTGAACTGTGAGAATTTATAATATGAATGACCATTTTGCTTTCCATAAAATCCTTATCAGGGCATTCACAGGCCACCGCCTCGAACCCTCACCCAGAATCATAATTGTTATTTATAATTGGTGATTAGAGAATCAAAACTATTTAAAATATATTTTGAACTTCTACGTTTCCTTTCTTTAAGTGAAGTTAAACTACATTTTTCTTAGTTTTTCTTTCTCTCTCTCTTTGTTAATTTCCTGTTGTTGGACCACAACACCTACACCTGTAATTTAAAGAAAGAAGAGTTTGGGCTCAAGTGTTCAGCCCATAGTTTGTTGGCGCCAAGGTAGGACAGCGTGGAGGAGAATAGCGGAGCAAAACACTCTCAGTGTGGTTGTGAGGAAGCAGCGAGGGAAGGCCGGGAGGTGGACGCAAACAGCCTTCTAGGTAGGCCGAGGGGTCTGGCTCTTCCAACCAGGCCCGTTGGCCAGCCGCGAGCCGCCCCTCCCCCATAGCGTGCAGTGCAGTGCGAACACTGCCGTTGTGGCTCACCCCTCGTGGCCATCTGCCTTCATATCCTTTTCATCTTAGAAACTCAAACTCTATGACTACTAAGTAACCCATTTTTCTCTCTTCATGTCCCTGACAATTAGTAATTTACTGTTTGCTGCTATGATTTTTGACTATGCTAAGTACCTCGTATAAGTGAGGTCATACCTGTTTGTCATTTTATGACTGGCTTATGTTGGTTTAACATAATATCTTCCAGTCCCACTCGTGTTGTAGCATATATCAGAATTCTTTTGTGTATAGATAGCACATTTTGCGTGCACGTTCATCTGTCCATGAGCATTTGAGTTGCTTCCACTCTAGTTCTGTGAATAATGCTACAGTGAATATGGGTGTTTAAACACAATGGTTTTCTTATATATATATATATATATATATTTTTTTTTTTTTTTTTTTTTGAGACGGGGTCTCACTTTGTAGTTCAGGCTGGCCCTGAGCTCAGCCTCAAACTCACATCACAGCAATCCTCCTGCCTCTGCCTCCCGAGTGCTGGGATTATAGGGGTGAGCCACCATGCCTGGCACTGTGATGTGTGGTGCTGGGGATTGAACTCAGGACCTAGTACCTGCCAGGAAGATGCTGGAACCACTGAGCTAAATTCCTGGCCCTATATATTCTTGATGTTAGTCATCGACTGTGGAGTAACTGATACAATTTTTTCCCCATTTGGTAGGTCACCTCTTCTCTCTGTTGGTTCTTTCCTTTGTTGTGCAAGAACATGCTCAAGTTGATACACCCATTTGTTAACTCTCCGTATTATTTCTTATCTTGTTGGTTTTCTGTTCAGAATGTCTTTGCCTATGCCTATATCTACAAGATTTGTACCTATTTTATCTTCCAAAAAATTGTTCCTGTTTCAACATTTAGATTTTTTTTTTTGAGGTCTCGCTTTTTTGTAGTTCAGGCTGGCCCTGAGCTCAGCCTTGAACTCACAGCCATCCTCCTGCCTCTGCCTCCTGAGTGCTAAGATTACAGGCCTGAGCCACCATGCCTGGCACTGTGGTAAATGTGGTTCTGATTGGTGGTGGGTGTGAGTCTCCATGCCCGGCATTGTATGAGGTTATTGGGGATCAAACTGGGCCCTTGCCCTTGCAAGGCAGGTGCTGGAACTACTGAGCTAAATCCCCAGCCCTTGTCATATGTTCTTTTAACTGAAGTACATAAAGGAAATTCAGGCTCAGACAAACTGAAGGTAGGAAAGAAAAGAATTTTGGATAGATGAGGGTAATTGTCACTCTTTTTATATTATATCAAAATGTGACAAGTTGCCATTTATTAAAAATTACTTGTAAAACTCATACTGTATCAATTAACTTTATAAGAAAATTCATTCATTTATGCTGCACTTTGAATATTTCTTTTACCTACTTTAACTTTTTAACTTTTTAAACTTTGTAATAGTATGTCTTGATCACTTAGAAAGTACTAGTATACCAGTATGCAGATTTTCACAATGTTGATATATTTTATTCTAAATAAAAAATCCCAGCATTTATGAATGTCAGCATGATCTTATCATAAAATATTTAAATATTGGAAAGTGCTAAATTCACTGTGATGAATACATATTTTTCATAATACTACACTTTTAATGGAAAGCTCACATTTTATAATTAGCAACAAACACTGTCAATTTTCCTCAAGGGAAAAGACTTAGATATCATTCTATTTTTGAGAAATGATTTTGTAAAATACCCAAGTCTAAGTAACCATTTTCTGTCAGTCATTTTTTTCCCCAGTAAAAACCTATATCCAGGGCAGCAGTAGCTAGCTCTGACTGCAACTCAATTGCACAACGCGTTTCTCCCAAGACAACCACATGCTTAGCTAGAACAAGAGTTCTGTGTGTACTTCCAATTTTGGCTCACAGAGTATTAAAGAGAGTGCCCGAGGGCAGAGATTTAATGAGATTAAAAGTACTGTTTCATCAAGGACATTCCAAAGTAAAATTGGAAGTTTTTTTCTTATAAATTCTTGTTAGTAAAGAACACAATGACACTAGAACTATTTCATGCCAATCACTGCCTTGGTTTTATAAGGCACTGGCAGTTTTAACCAAGTTGACTTTTTAACCTCAAAGTAGGTATCAGCACAATGGAAAAAAGGGAAAAAAATACTACCTCAGTATTATTATTAAAAAAAAATTTGGCCTGTGGACCTTGTGAGAAGGGTTTTGGGAGTTTCTTAGTTTCCTGGGAATCCTGGGAGTTTTGTGGGCCATACTTTGTTAATTACTATGACAGAGAAAGAGAGAGAGAGAGAATATGAATGAATATAGGTAACAGCACACCCATTCTTATTTTTGGTCTTCTTCCTTGTGGTACTAGGAATTGAATCCAGCACTGAACTAAATCCTCAGCCTTCTGCAGTGTTTTATTTTGAGAAAGTCTTGCTACATTTCTAAGTTGCCCAGGCTGGACTTGAGCTTGCTATCCTCCTGTCTCAGCCTGCAAAGTAGCTGTGTTTACAAGCATGTGCCATGACACCTGGCTCTTGCCTCACCTTAAATGGCCAAGTCTTTCCAGGCTGCGTATCTCAAGCTTTGTGTCCACAATACATTGCTATTTACCTCAAGATTGGATGGCCCACGTGAAGGGATGGAAAGGAAATCCCATTCAGGATAAGTTAAAAAAGATACCTAGGATGAGCTGATGTCCTGAAGGATCCTAGTTTTGGGGTTTTTTTTTTTTTTGTTTTGTTTTGTTTGTTTTTTTTGAGACAGGGTCTCGCTTTGTGGTTCAGGCTGGCCCTCAGCTCAGCCTCAAACTCACACCACAATCCTCCTGCGTCTGCCTCCCGAGTGCTGGGATTACAGGCGTGAGCCACCACGCCCGGCACTGTGGTATGTGGTATTGGTTGCTGCTGGGTGCAAGTCTCCACACCCAGTATTGTTATGTGGTTACCGGGGAATCAAACCCGGGCCCTTGCGCTTGCAAGACAGGCGCCGGAACCACTGAGCTAACTCCCCGGCCCCCTAGTTTTTGGTTTTTGGTACTGGGGATCGAACTCAGGACCTTGGGCTTGCCAGGCAAGCGTGGTGCCAGTGGGCTACCTCTCCGCCCCCAAGGATCGTCGTTTGATCTTTTAAAAAAGAGAATTAGAGTCAACACGTATAGTTCAGATTCATGCAGTTTATGCTTTGGAGTTTGGGGGGAAGGAGATGTAGAATTGGAGAAAGTGTAACTTTGTGTTATAAAAATCCTTAGAGGAAAAGGAAATAATTAGAAAAAAATAGGTAAATGATCACAGTCCAGTTAAGGAAAAAGTTCTCTAATGTCTAAGAGTTCTTAAAAATAGACACGAACAACTGGATGAGTGGCTAACATCTGGAGGGCAAGGAAGATTAACTTTACCTCATCAGCTAGCTCACCTCAGTTAAATTCACAATGCTTGCAAAACAGTTAGCTTTTATGTATTTGTTTACTTTTGGTGCTGAAGTCTGAACCCAAAGCCTTACGGACCACTGTGCTCCTGAGCTCCAGCCTCAAGCCAGTAACATTATGAGAAAATACCAGTTCTGGACATGTTAATATTCCACTCCAAATAATGACTTATTTTAATGTATGTGATTGAATCTGAACCACAGAAATGGTCATTTTTTCTTGCTTTTTTAAAAAAAAGATCTTTGAAGTGACATCTATGTCATTCAAATGATGAAACTTATTTACAGAACACCTCCAAAATATAATGTGATATTCATTCCAAGTTATTTCTACCTTCCCTCTGAATACAGAAAATATTTTTGGAGCAATTTTATTTCATGATATTTCATTAGAATACTGTGGCCTATTTGGGTACTTTGATCCATTTTAAAGCAAAATTTTCCAATATCTTTTGCTGTATAGCCATGTCAAATTTCTGTATTTTTGCTTTCTAAAATAACTACTAGAATTTATGATAGTTTTGGTAGTCTAAGTTTTTCTTATACCATTTGAGGTGATGACACAGTATAATATTAAAAGGAACATTGTAACACTGCTGGGCTATGAAGTGAAAAATAAAATTGTGTAATTTTCCACTTAAATTATATTCACATGTAAATATCAATAATAGTAATACTGGTGATCTCTGAGATTTGACAAAGCAGTGGTGGAAGTGATTACAAAGAACTTTCATTATTACTTTTACTTATATGGTGTTTGCTTTCTTCCAAGAAGTTTATATTCTCCTAAAATTCAGGAAAACACACACTCAAATGAAAATTAAAAATTACATTGTATTTTGTTTATAGTAAAACATTTTGGTAGCCAGAATGTATAGAGAAGAAAATAATCTTATCAGATTAGGGGATTAAGACATATAAAAAGGACTAGAATTCAAAGTAATAGAATCATTTATTAGTATTCTAGGAACATATTTGGCATCAAAACTACTTCTAATTATAAAAGCACAAAGAACTTTATAACACTTTGGAATTATGGTACCAAGGACAAATTCTTCTCAAAGTATATTTGTTGTCTTTATAGGAAATAGAGATGTAAAGTGAGGATAAAAAAATCAAATGCTGAGAGAGGCTTCCGTTTACCCTATGGTAAAGGGAAATCCAGTGTGAATTAGTTGGGTTGGAGGGGATGCCACTGCAGCCTCTATAGACAGAAGCATCTAATTTCTGAGAATTTGCCTTGTATGTAACGTTGTCTGCAATGGTACAGGCAATATGACAGGTAGGAGTCAGGTGAGGATAATACGTGCTCTAAAAACATGGAACTAAGAGAAGAAAGGGTCTGCGATCATTGACAGGGTATCTTTTCAAAGACTCAGATAGTCTTTGCTGGCCTCCCCTCAAACTGAAGGGGGCATTGGAAGACCATATGTCCAGCCTGAGAGATCCCCCTGCGTAGAGAGGCAGATTGTCAGTTCTCTGGTCACATAGTTGAAGAGAAAGGCACTCACTTCCCAGGCCATTTCATTTGTGACTACACTGATTGCTATGGTTTAGCTCTAAAAGAGCCTCAAAGTCTCATTTGTTCAGAAGAGGCATTTTCAGAAGGTGATTGAACCATGAGAACAATAACTTCATCAACAGACAAATTCGTTGATAAGATCATCATCTTATGGTGCTACTATGATGTTATTGTAGCTTACAAGGTATGCCTAGTGGAAGGAAGTTGGTCTTAGGGCACAACCTTGAGGACTATATCTTGTCCTTAACTTTTTTCTCTCTTGCTCTTCCATCTCTGCTTCCTGGCTGCCATGAGGAGGACAGCTTTCTTCTGTCACATTTTTCACCATGATACTTCTATTTTGGAAGCAGCAAACCATGGATGGAAATCGCTGAAACTGTCAGCCAAAAATAAACCTCTCCTCCTTTCAGTTGTTTATCGTGTATGTGCCAGGAATTTACACAGCAACAAAAAACTGACTGACATAGTGATTGTGATTCTATTTTCTCCTGTTAACTCTGTTTTCTCAGTTTAGCTCTTAATAATGCCCTTTTTTACTTTAAAACTTACCCTGAGGCCAGGGATTTAGCTCAAGTAGTACTATGCCTCCCTAAAAATTCATCCTGAAAGATAACTTCCATGGTATCTTCTGATTATTAAACTGTAGAGGGAAATTCCATTATGAATGTGGTAAAATTTTGATTTATTGGCAAAGTGGTCACTCCCAAACCTACCGTCTTTTATCATCTTCCATTACTATGGCCAGGAGGGTGAATACTCATGTTTTCAGCCTCTCTTGCAGCTTGGATGGGCCATTTTGGCCAATATTGGCTAAAGAGAATTTTCTGGAGAATTTTACAAGTATTGGTATTGACTTTTCATCCTGTTTTGATGAGGAATTAATACTTAGAGTTGAAATAGTCCCCACAAAATTCTAAGTGGAGGGTCATACAGATCTCATAGACTCAAGTGATACCAGTATCAAGATTCTGATCTTGCAACAGCAGCTTACTGAGAACAGTAGTTTTAATTCTGTTTAACTTTCTTTTAGATCTAAAATCTTAAAATTGTTTCCAGTTCACACAATGGATTACATTCTTTCCTTATTTTAGTAGATTTCTAATCAGTAGTCTTAGGTTTGAGTATGAAATTGTCTTTTTGTCATACAGTTTATTGCCTTTTGGTGACATTAAATAATTTCTTTTACTATTGCCTATTTTCAAGCACTGTATAAAAATAACAAAACACAAAATGGTAGAAAGAACAAAAAAGAATACAGTGAAAGTAAGTGGAAATGGAGAGAAGTAACAAGTTTATCTTCTTTAGGTAGTTCTAAATTTGGAGACACAACATTTGTTTTTGAGACTCTGCTTTTGGCATGGATTGTTCATTTTTCATCTTCTCCACTAATGTCTTAAGGGAGCAAAAGATAAATCTGAGTGTCATCAGGATACATATGGACCTGAGGGTCACAGTTATTAACTAAGTACTTTCTAAAGACATATTTGGATGCTTTTAGCATTGGAAAAGAAAAGAGACTAAGCAATGATGTTTTTATTTTATGAGTCAAAAGACCCTAAATGATCTTGCATGAGCAAGTACATTGTTGTTTTCTCATTACTGGAGACAAAATATGTGATACCTACAGCCTAAAAAAGGAAAAGTTTATTTTGGATCATGAGTTTCATGGGTTATGTCCACGGCTGGCTGGCTGGCATTAAGACAGGAACAGTGTGATTGAAGGTATGATGGAAGAAAACAGCTTACTCCATGGCAGCTATGGAAGAGAGAGAGAGAGAGACAGGGAGATCCTTTGTGGTCATGTCTTCAGGGACGTACTTTTTGGCCATGCCCCACCTCTGAGCACTTGAGATTTTAGGGGGCACTTTGGATCTAAACCACAGCAGTGAAAGTAAGACGGGAAGGTTAAGATACTAGTGCATTGCTCCTGCGAGGTACATGACAGACTTCTAGTTTTCTGATAATTAGGATTTTAAGAGAAGAGGTATTTTATTGTAGAGCTACTGAGGAAAGAGAATTCCAATCACAGTAAGCCTTGAAGCAATCTAGGTGTTACAAACTAACCCCAAATAGAATTCACTTGAACTTTGCCAGAAATAGGGATTCCATTTTCTTCAGGCGTAAAAGTCGAGAAAAGTAATTTGGGAAACATACAGTACTTTCAAAGGTTCTCCTTTGCCTTTCCAAGGTTCATATTTTCACTGAGCTGGACAGTATGGCAATTTTTTAAAAATTACTTTATTTTATCCTGTGTTTTCCCAAGATGTTCCCTCCTTTTCCCCACTGTTTCCTTCTCTTAACCTCCATTAAGAATCTGACAGGAATTATTTATGTTTTTCCTGAGCCTATTCCTGACATCATTTGACAAAATCAAGCCAGAATGATCCTAGAATTCATCTGTGAGAGTAAATATAAACATGGATGCCTTTCGGTCCGCTCTAGACAGCTGGATTTGGGCCTCAGTGGTGGGTAAACCAGCAAAACAAATAGCATTTGCATTTTCATCACTTTTTTTTTTTCAAACCAGAAAGCTAGATGAACATTAATAGAGAATGTTCTACATTTTGGGGGAGGAGAGTAATTTAGATACATGGATTATTTCCCTAGAAAAAAAGAAAAGCGATCAGCCACAGCCTGTAATGCTGTAAAACTGACTATAAGGAGAGGAGATAAATATCTACAGGTTTTCCAAATCTGGTCATCGAAGATGAAGCTGATTTGGCCCAAAGTTCCTCTCCTTCCACGTTCTACATATCTAAATTTCTAGGAAACGAATTTTCTAAGTAGCACATTTCTATGAGATTCTGGTTATTCTACTTGGTTAAAATAGAATAACATATTAGTTTTGGAAGTTCCCTCATGGTGGCAGTTTCTCAGGACACACAATTCGCTCCCCTGAGAAGGTTAAGCTTGAAGCTCTCTTGGTAGTATCTCTCTAGACACCAGAATGGGACAGGCCAGTCATGAGTATAAATTCAGGCCTTATTTTAACAGCAGATCTAATAGACACAGGAAGTTAATTGTACAAGCATTGCTCTAGCATAAAAGCAAACATGTATTTTATTGAATTTTGCAGAGAAAAAGACAGTGTTCTACAAATATTCTCCTTTCTATAGCTAATAGAAATTATTCTGTAGTAATTTTTCTGTAGCAGTTATTCTATAGTAGTTTTTAAAGATTAGCTGCATATCTATAAAATCTCTAAAAATTAGAAAGTAACTGTTTTCTATATAGCAGATGGAGTTCTATTAGCTTATCAGTGATATCCATAAATAATGACACAGTTTCTCAATTATAGAAGCTCCCTTGGTGCACAGTAACTTTCAATGGAGTGTTTAATCTCCTGGATTTCCACTGGAATCTGTTGTTGATGTTCCATTTGTTTTGTAGGCGGACATTCCCTCATGTCTCTAAGGTTCTGTATTTGTTGTTAGTCTGTGTCTTTTGCTATGGACACTATCTCTGTTTTTATTTGACAGATTATTTCTGATCTCATTTCTTCCAGACCCAATCTCATGGCCAGTTCAGGGAGTCCAGGTTGTCGAGCTGCTGGTTGTTCCATCTCATTGCACCTCAAATTTCCCTTTGGTGATCTGGCTTTGGGTCATATGTAAGTGTTTTCACATTTCCATTTTGTTGTTATTCTTGATGTTTTTGTTTTAATTCCTGAGTTTCTGCCTGTAAAATTCTTATTGCAAGCATCTTTCTTGCTGGTATTTAGAATTCTTAAAGAATGGCTGCTTCTTGGATCATCCTCCTAGTAAAATTGGCCCTTAGGCCTTGTGTCTGCAATGGCCCTTAGGGAAACTTAGTTCTGGAACATCAGGAAAAACACTTGACTAGAACAATATTATCACCAGCCACTGTAATCTGGTGGGTCTTTATTGCAAAGACTTTCTTCACTCTTCTACTGGGCTTCAGTTTTCAGGAAAGAGACTCACAGAGGCCCTCTCTTTGCTGTTTAGTGTTGCTCTGTTCTCCTGAGCTCAGCCGTCATGGCCCTGGGAGCCAGATACCCGAGTGGCCAGGTTGGCCTGTTGCGATCCTGGCACAGTTGCCAGGCCTCCTCTCTGTACAAGGGTCCCGTGAGAACTACTAGGCCCACTGCCTTGCTTGCTCATTGCACAATAAACCAGATTGCAGTTGCTGTGCCTCCTCCTGAGCAGTGCTCCTATGAGAACCGACAGGCCTCCTAGCGGTGTGGAAGTCCGGGGCAGAGTTGCCTGCTTCTGCAAAAGTCCCAGGAGGACTTCTGAGCCATTTACTGTGTGACCAGAGGTTGCTATTTTAACAGAATTCTAAAGACAACTTTTTGTGGTACATGAGGTGAATCCAGGGCTTTCTTCCTGACTCACATCTTCAGCCGTTCACATTTTATTCATTTCATTTGTTATTTTGAGAGAGAGACTCACTCAGATGCCCAGGGTGGGCTTTACTTTGTGATCTTTTTGCTTTAGCCTCTCAGTGTACTAGGCTTACAAGCATGTGCACCATACCTGGCTCAACAATCAGTATATTTTTTCTGAATAATTTTGCATTGCAGTTCTTAAAAGCAGCAAGGAAAAAGCAAGAGGTAGAAAAGAAATATGCTCTTCATGAGTCAATAGAGAGAAGCTTTATGAATTTGGTAAGACTTTGTGAACATCACTACCAAATAAAGAGAAACTAAATATTACCATGTCATCTGCCTCCCTTGCAGCTAAACACCCTTCTTAATTCCTTATGTCAAATAAAATAAGACCTTCACCTGAGCATGCATAAAATGCTTAAGAAAATCAAGAGCTGATGTGGGCCTGGCCTCTAGGCAGAAAGAGTGATTGGTGATTCCTGACATTTCAAGATGAATAAAGCCTCCTCACAGGAGCAATACCAAGAATGAAATGAAATCACTTTGGAATGAAATGAAAATTGAAATCACTTTGGAATCAATAATTTGCATTTATTAACCAGGAAGCTCACCCCTTGCCTTTATAAACACACACACACACACACACACACACACACACACACACACACACACACACACCATTTTTATCACCTTATATTTGATTGCTTGAAGTACTCTGCAATTTTTTCCAGTTTTTATTAGATTTAGATTTCTCAGAAATAGTTTTAGCCAAAGGAATAATTTGAGTTAAATGTGGCAAAATGATAAAGAAAGATATTGGTGCTATATTGCTTTGGTATGAAGAGGTGGGGTATAAGGAGGCTAGTTCTGTGCTATGAAACATGTTTTTGTGGTGTATACAGTACCCAGAAACTGGGGTCATACCATTTTGTGTTTGGAGCCTGATAGTGTTCACAGGCAGCAATTTTCTATTTGCCAACAGAAGACAAGAAATATTTTTGTTTTAGACCCTGAAAGCAACTTGGTTGGCAAGATGACAAGCTGCTAACCTTGCCTAAGCAGAATCTGGTGCTATTACCTTTGCATCACTACTGTAAAGTTATACAATCTGATCTTTATGCCCAACTCTTAACAGGCTGTGTTTTCTTCCACTTAAAACATCTGTGAAGCCCTGTTTGTCTTTATATAAGCTTTTCCAAAATTCCTTTCACTGATTTTTGAGGGGATCAGTCATTTATGATAAGAACAAATTATCTCCTAAGTGCAAGTTTCACAAAGGTCAGTGTTAAATTTATTATTTAAATAAAGGAAGTGAAACTGATACCACCTCATAATCTGATTACTTATAAAATTCTTTAAAAATTCTGATGCAGATAATAGCTTATGTTTTCACAGTATTTCCATTTGGCAACTACTTGGTTAAACTCTTAAATATATCATTTCATTTACTTCTCATCACACTCTTGTGAAGGAGGAGTGACTTCATTTTGTAGGTTAAAAAAAAAATCAGGTCCATGTGATTAATGAAATCAACCAAGGTCATATTATATAATAAGTGGCTAAGCTTAGATTTAAGCCTAGATCTGACTGACATCAAAGACCCTAGTCTTTCCAATATAACGTGTAGCTTTTTAAATCACTAAGTAATAAATTTCATTACAAATCTGTGAGTCACTGTATCAATGACAAAGGTGATTGATTCTGTAAATGTGACTCCTCTTCCTTCTGAGCCATGGCCAAACTACATTTCTAAGCCTTGGCAAGAATTATTTATGGATAGGTAATAGAGTTCTGGCTGTTAGAATATACAGAGAGAAAATTTGTGTATAATCTTTAGGCTTGATTCATAAACTATTCTACATGGCTCTACATTTTCTTCCCTATATGCCAAAGCATGACGACACCTAGTGAAATCTTGGAACCAATGTAAGCCATATGTACAAGATGGCAGAGTCTCTATCAGAGTCCTGGATGACTACATACAATGAAATTCTCTTTGGCAACAAGTAGAGTGACAAGAAACTTTTTATAGTGAGTTTTGAAATTTATAGTTGACAGCACTATCTTAATCCATTTTCTGTTGCTGTAACAAAATACCTGAGACGAACTAATTTAGAAAGCAGAAGTGTTTATTTGGCTTAGGGTCTGAGGGTGGGAAATCCAAGTGCATGGCACCAGAATCTATTCAGCATTTAGCAAGGACAATTTTCCTGTGCCATAACATGGTAGAGAACATCGTGGTTATAAAGCCACTAGTGCTGCTAAAGCCACTAATGGGAGACCCCATCTTTATGACCTCACCTAATTTTGCCAAAGAACCTATCTCCAAATATCATTATTGCATGAGTTTGAGGACTGAATTTCCAACACACAAAGTATAGAGGAATGTGTTCGAGTCACGGCAAACAACTAGTGTTGATTTGAAATGGTGGTTTCTATATTTCGTAAGCAGTTGCTGTGGTAACAAAAACATAAATATATGACATTGACTGAGCAGTTGGATGGGTGGTGAGAAAACTGATATTACAAACAGAAAGAAGAGAGTGCCAGCTCTTTTGGTGAAATTGTCACCTTGAGAAAACTTGAGGTCAGTCTTGTTGTTACTAGGCCTGTAGCTCAATGGGACAGGGTTGGAAAGCAATGTTAGGTGTCTGTATTAGTTACTGCTGCTGCCTGATATTGCAAGAAAGAGATGAACTCAGGAAATAATTGGCTGATTTAGAAGGAGATATCAGAAGGAAGGGACAGAATCCAGTAATCAAAGACCTTAGAGGACTGAAAATTTTTTACTTTGCTAGATCAAAAAACAGTATAAAATGTAAAGTGGAAATATTCAGAGTGACAAAGACCCATTAAAATTCAGCCTTAGATAAAAAATTTTTTCAGTAACAGCTATTATTTGCATATCAAAAGCTCACTAAATTTCCTGTGCTAAATTTAACTAAATTGACTATTAGCCCTGAGTTATTTTTAATGTTATTTTTAGAAAAAATAACCAGAGGCTATGGAATTTGAATTTTATAAAACCATATCCAGATTAGGCAGAGTCCCTGTCTAAATATAGCAACTGTAGTAGTGATTGGGAGGCTAAAGTGATGATTATTTTCCTTGCTTGACCAAAGACCAAAAAAAAAAAAAATTCATTACCCAGTTATTACGTACTTACTATAAATACAAGGAAAAACATTAAAAATAGCTAGGGGGAGGAGGGGAGGAGACAGAGGAGAGAGAGAGAGAGAGAGAGAGAGAGAGAGAGAGAGAGGAGAGAGAAGAGAGCAGAGAGAATATTGTAAGATTTCAGAAACAGCTGCCAGCCAGAGTGTTCATGGAGGACTCTACGGGCAGCAGGGCACTTGCCCTAGATCTATGATACAGGTAGACAGAAGTGGGCCAGGATATTATGAAAGAAATAGGGAAGTTGTCAGAATCAAAATGGCATTGTTTGTGTTAAACCTAGCTCCACCTCTGAAAAACAAAAGTAGAAGAAGCCTTGAGGCTGTGTAGAAAGGAACGAAGAATTCTTACACACGAGTACGTGGTAACAACAATCACAAGACTTCCTGGAGCACAAGCTCACACAGTGGCCACTGCCGCCCTCCTGAAAAAAGGCCTTCTACAAGGACACCTGCCCCGCAACTGTCCGCTCTCCCTGGGACTGACTCTTTGCTCATTATTAATCCCTCTGGCTGGAAGTTAATGTTTCAAAATGCATGATGTAATGTTCCTCATTGTCTTTAAAAACGTTTCCCCTTGCCTCAGACACTCTCAGTATAATCACAGCTTTCGGGAGAATGTGAATGCCCATTGCAATACTCGACTATTCCCCCCAAAACGCCATTTTTTTTGAGAATCACTTGCTCTGATTGTTTTATTTAGGTTGATGATACCGCAGGGGAATGAAAAGGCACAGTGAAAGTTTCCAGGTGGAAAAGCATTCTCTGAACTCACAGGCATTTAGATAAGACTCAGGTGATAAGCCAAATATTTGAGGGCACTAAATCTGACATTTAAAATGTGGTATTTAGACACTGGATAAAACAGATCATTTCAAGAGCCATCAGCAACACAGGTATTTAGTTACAGCTGTGGTTACATCCCTAGGAGAGAGAATAAGGTGGGCAGAGAAGACCTGTTTGCAGACCATCACAGTACTCATGCCAAGAAAATGCATAAGGACAGATGCACAGAGGAAGAAATTTCATACAATCAGGGAAATGCTTGTATGTGGGAAGCAGAGGCAATGTTCACGGTACAGAAAGAAGAGTGTCTAAGTTTGGATTTCTTGGTGTGCATAGTTATGGAATTGGAAGATTTCATTGTATTTTACTTATTTATTACATTGTATTTTAGAATGATTTTTGTGAAATCCAAAATCTTCAACCAGCTCTTACCTTTCTCCGTCAAGACTGGAATTTTACAAATTATTTTAAATCGGGTGCTCTCACATGTACTATAAATAAGGAAGCACCTTCTGTGATTTAACCAAGCATAGTTTGTTGTCCTCATCTAAATGTCTCTAATTTTAATGATGATTAAGGAGACTAGAAGAAAAGTGGATAGAATAGGCTGTTTTATTTGCATCTTAAAGAAAAATAAGTCATTCCTATCAATTTCCTTCTCATTTCTCTGGTAAAATCCTGGCCACATGGTCATATCTAATTGCAATGTGGTTCGGAGAATGGGGAGTATGTGGCGGACGATGTAGCTTAGTGGCCCCACGTGTGCCCGGCAAGTGCCAAGCTCTGAGTTCAGTCCCAAGTACCATCCAAAAAATGGAGTGTATGGATAATATCTCTTCCAGTTTTGTGTTTAGTAATTTCATTGCACAAAAGTAGCCTGCAAATGGCCGGGGTATCCGCACTTTCAGCATATGAATCGGCAGATGTTACAAATCAGGCTTTGTAAGCCAAGGGGAAGTTGTTAAACATTTGCTAGCACTCTAATTTTCATAGTTTAATAGCAACACTTTGAGCTTTGAGCCTTTTACTGTAGAGGTAGGGGAGGATAAGTCTGGGTGGAGAATTAGGAGCTACTGCCATAATGAAACAGTAGGAGTTATTCTAGAAATGTAAAATTAGATAAATCTTAGAAATACATGAAAGAATACTTTAATCTCTATCTAGAGATTATATAGAATGCACGTCAGTGGAAAACTTCCCTAAATTTCTGATCAAGATATAGAAAATGTATGTTATATTTTGTGAAATAGAAAATACTCAAAGTGAAATAGGGTGACGGGGGAAAAATAATGATATTATAACAAAAAAGAAAGGAAACAAATTTTATGTATATGAGGGGGTGGTAGGGTGGGTAGGGCAATGGGAAAAAATGAGAATTAAGTTGTGTCTTATACTGGTACAAATTCCCATTGTGGAGTACAATCATGATGTGTATATATAACGTACCAATAAAGATTTAAATAAAAAAAAAGAAAATGTGCAGTGTAATTGGACAGAAAAAGAGTCCACAGTTAGTACAGTATAAGATAGTTCATTACAAGCTTCCAACATTTAGGAAGGCTGAAAATCATCTCTTTAAGAGTTGAGCAGCTTGGGACCTCTGTCAGTGCTTTGAGCACCCAAAGCCCTTTGAGCTTGAGCTTCTCTTCGTGTGTGTTTGCCTGACAGCCTCCTCCTGGAGCTTTACCTACGACTCTTCCCTACAGACTCTGTCCTCATCATTTACTCTTCCAGCCACCGACAGTGTATGCCCATGTGACTGACCCACTAGAAATTCATTTGTATTCCAAAAATTCAATTTCTTATTCTTGATATGTTTGTACCTGACACCACCATTCTTTTTGTCAGGTGGGATTAAGATTTGAGACCTCTTTAGAGAAGGCTGAAGCTTTCCATTAATTTTTAAAACATATCTGTTATTCATGATTAATTTATCCAGTGTTTGTTGAGTATATGCTATTTTCCAGGTACTTTACTAGATATCCAGATGTACCAAGGGAAACATCTGCCCTATAGACCCCACCTTCCCGTGGAGAGACACACAGTAAACAAACTTGTAAGTTGCTTGATGCTAAGAAGCAGTGAAATTCCCTATATCCATATCCCGTTCTTTATTCTGAAAGCTCTGTAAAATGAACATGTCTGAGCTTCCCTTGCAGCAGTTAGATGTAGCTATGTGATTAAATTCTGGCAAATAGGATGTGAGTAGAAATAGAACGTACCATTTTTAGGCTAAAGCTCTTATGAACAGGTGTTAGCCTTACATTTGCTATAGGATTTTGAAGTGCATATGATCCCTCCCGATGGTAATCCTTGTCTTAGTTTAAGAACTGAATTTACCATCCATGCATTTTACGTTTTGTCAGGTGTGGCTCTAAGATTATTATAAGTAATATATTGCATTAACTTGATCTAATTCTTTAATATGTTTGCATAGTATACCTCACTCGGGAAAAACCTCAATGAAAGGCGGCTCCAAGCAGTAGCTTAACACTCAGGCTTTTATAGAATTTTCACCAAAGTGTAATAGAATTTAAGGAAATGATAGGAAAAAAAGAAAGTTTTAGGCTTCCTAAAAGTTAATGTTCAGGGAACAGTGGACCAGAGCTCTTTGGCAAATTCCTCAGGTGCTGTCTCTAGGCAGAAGAAATATGTCCCTGGTAAAGAAGCTATAGTCTGTCTTTAGGTGGATCTCCCTCATCTTGCCCTTTTCATTTTAATTACCTTTAAGTCAAATTAATAATAGACAAGAGACATGTTTTAGTGTAATTTCAAAGTGCTGAGTATACAACACATATAAAACTATGTTAGTTATCCCAGGAAATCTATATAGTAAATTTTCATTTATGGACACTTACCATAGTTTGCCTACTTTCGGGATCACTGTATCTGTTTTATGACAAAAAATATAGCAGTAAAAGTTAAACCATTATATTTATTGTTTTTAAATGATGAGCTTTTATTTTTAATTGAAATCTTTATTGGTACATTACATATATGCATCATGATTGCACTCAACAATGAGAATTTTTACCAGTATATGACACAACTTAATTCTCATTTTTTCCCATAGCCCTACCCACCCTACCATCCCCCCATATACATAAAATTTGTTTCCTTACTTTTTTGTTTCAATCTCATCATTGTTCCCCCTTCATCCTATTTTACATTGAGCATTTTCTATTTTACAATATATAACATACAATTCTAGGACTCATTTACATCTTTATTTTCTCATACCACAGAAAAGATGCGATATGTACCTATCTGTGCCCTACTTATTTCATTTATGAGGATATCCTCAAGGTATATCCATTTAAGTAGAAATGATTCAAACTTATCATTTTTTATGGCAGAGTAATACTCCATTCTGTAGAAGAACCACAGCTTTTTTATCCAGTCTCCAGTGGATGGACACTTGGGTTGTTTCCAAGATGTAGCAATCACAAATTGGGCTGCTATAAACATGGGTGCACATATGTCAATGTGATATGAGTCTTTTAATTCTTTTGTGTATATACCTAGCAGGGCAATGGCCGGGTCAAATGGGACCTTCAAACCTAGCTTTTTGACGATTCTCCAAACTGATCTCCACAGGGGTTGTACGAGTCTACAGTCCCACCAACAGTGGAGAAGGATTCCTTCTCCACAGCCTCGCCAACATTTTTTGCTGGCTAACTCTGAAATGGCAGCCATTCTTTGTGGAGTGAGATGAAATCTTAATGTTGTTTTCATCTGCATCTCTCGAATGACTAATGATGTTGAGCATTTCTTCATATACTTCTTAGCTGCTCTTATTTCTTCCTTTGATAAGTATCTGTTCATTTCAGATGCCCATTTTTGAATTGGGTCATTAAATTTGGGTGGGCTGATTTTTTTGGAGCTCTTTATAGATTCTAGATAGTAACCCCTTGTCTGAGGAACAGCTGTTAAAGATTTTTTCCCACATTGTTGGTTGCCTTTTTGCTCCGTTGGTGGTTTCCTTTGCTGTGCAGAAGCTTTATAAAAGCAGTATTTGAGAATGGTTTCACACTGAGCTATATCACCAAGCTTCGTTTAATTTTTGCTAAGTTGCCTGAGCTGGGCTTCAGACTTAAGATCCTCCTGCCTCAACCTCCCAGAGTTGTGAGATCAAAGGGGTGGCTCATTGCACTCAGCCTCAGTTTGAATTTAGTTCTGCTCTGACTGATATCAGACCCTAAAATGTTTCTATTACATTGTTCTTTGGGTCTTCTTAGGTTTTCTTTGTCGTAACACTGCAGCTCATATCTAGGAGATGTTTTCAAATTCACAGCAGAGTGATCACGAGTTGCTTTTAATTTCAGTATTTGGAAATCTAATATTATTATCAGAGGTAATGGTGAGTAATGAGGTTGGGGACACCATGACTTTGAGAAATCTTGGTTAATATATTATTTATGTCTATTTAAACAGAACCCAGAAATACTTTGCCTTATATACACCATTTTACAAAATATAATAACAAAATTTGTTATGTGTTTATATTGTGTCCTTTTAATGCTAGAGAAAGTTGAAGAGATCGAAACTAATGTGTACAAAAGGATTGATATTTTTGAGTGAAGGAGAACTGAACATTTGATAGAGCAACTACAAACTTTATAGCTTTTGTTACTAATTTGGTAAAAGTTTCCTAGAACAGTTGTGATTGGGAACTAGAAATACACACCTGCAGTTCTTTATCAGTATTTTTTTCTTTTCTGTCTAAGATAAGCATATAAATTTCTTTAAACATGTAAGGTAAAAGTAATTTCTACAGGTTCAGGGTTTGGAGTTTGGAGAGCAGTAGTTTTCTTGATGTTTCTGCCTATCTAATTAAGTACTGAAACACTGCCCTTAATATTTGGCTAATCTGGGCATATACAGACATTTGCAGGACATTCGAGATACTTGTGTCTCATTTTGAAGGTGAAACATACTGACTGCACTCCCAATGAGCCGGTGAAGATTGCGTTTCCTTTAGTGTCCATTTTTAGGTCCAGGAATGTTATTTCCAAGTGATGAATGAGAAATAAGTACATCAACTAGTTTCTTTGTTCTTCCCTTGCAAACAAAAGGTGAGTTTGTTTTCTAAGTTCACATTTAAATTCCAATGTGAGTAGTATTAAGTACTATTTTTTTAAAAAAACTTGTATCATTAACACAAAGTTACATACAGATGAATATTAGATTTATTTATTTTTTTGAGACAGGGTTTCAGTCTTTGTCATTGATGCTGGCCTTCAGCTCAGCCTTGAACTCACAGCAATCCTCCTGCCTCTGCCTCCCATATGCTGGGAATACAGGTATGAACTACCATGCTCAGCATTGTGGTATATGGTTCTGTTTGCTGGTGAGCATGAGTCTCCATGCCTAGCATTGTTGTATGTGGTTACTGGGGATCAAACTTGGGCTGCTGCACTTGCAAGGCAGGTGCTGGAACCACTGAGCTAGATCCCTAGCCCCATTAGGCTTCTATATGGCAAAGGAACATTTCAGCCTGGAAACTGAAGGTTATGTCTAAGATATTGGCACAATCAGAGCATTTATAAAGGAATATTAGAATATTTGACAAAACAAACTATATTCTTTTTGCTCTTTTTCCCGAATTTATTGATGTATAATTTAAATGTGCATGTTTATAATGTCTGAAGTTTGACTATTTATGCACATATGTGCATGAGTGAAACCATCCACATAAAGAAAATAATGAACATTCCGTGGTTCCCCAAAAGTTGCCCTGGAATCCTTTGTAATGTATCTCTGCCTTCTCTCCCATCATCAAGGAAACAGGGATCTAATTTCTGTCAATAGAGATATGTTTGCTTATTAGAGTTTTTACATAAATAGAACCATCAAGCATGCATTCTTTTTTTCTGATTTCTATACTGAGAATGATTATGGTAGATTCATCCACATTTTCATATGTATCAGTAGTTCTCTCACATCTTATGGGCTTAATAATATTCCATCGTGTGGATATACTGTACCATAGTTTGTTCTTACATTTACCTGCTGATGGCTTCTTGTATTGTATGCAGTTTTTACTCAATTCACATACATGACATCGTGTGGACATATGTTCCTGTTTCTTTATGGTAGGTGGTTTTCTAGGTACAGGACAAGTGAGTTCCATTTGGGTGGAATGTTCATAAGTCAGAATCATTCATAAGTCTAACAAAGTGAGTGTTACACACCTGTCACGCAAATCTACAATGTACGTATGTCACCTGGTACTTCCTAGCAGTCTCTTCTACACCCTCACTGCTTTTCCTCTTCCTGTCCAGATGTTTCCAGACATCCTTGCCTTTTACTGAACACCGCCCTGCTGTAAACTATCACACTGGATGGTGAACACACAGAAGCCCAGCTGTGTCAGTGTCCAGCAGTCATGTGAGGAACTTCCGCCATTTGTTCACAGCTACAGATATTCGCACTGTGAGGTCTATTTGTATCTGTGAAAGTTTGCAACTTGAATGTTCATAGGTCAGGGAATTACTACAAATGTTAACATTTGAAGTATAGATAAATTGTTTCTGAGAAGTATGTGAAAGTTCCAATTTTCCTTCATATCTCCATTAATACTGTGGTTTCACTTTTTAATTTTAGCACACTTAATGTGTACTTGGTGGTGTTTTAATATGCATTTCCCTGTTTGCTAATGATATGGTATAACTTTTCACATGCTTAATGGCCATTTGGATATTTCTCTTTACAAAGAGGCTGTTTAAATCATTTACCCATTTCTTCTGTAAATTCCCTAATATTTTTTTCCACAAATAATCACATCATCTGCAAATAGGGAAATATTTTCTTTTCCTTTCAGATATATTTATACTTTTTTTTTTCTTTTTCTTGCCAAATTGCAAGGGCTAAGACCTCCAGGGGAAAGTACTAATGATGTAAGTGTTCTTGTCTTGTTCCCCACTTCATAGGAAGTAATCCAATTTTTTACTATTAAATACAACATCCACCTGTAGCTTTCTTTCTTTTTTTTTTTTTTTTAGGTTTTTTGAGACAGGGTCTCGCTTTGTGGTTCTGGCTGGCCCTGAGCTCAGCCTCCAACTCACATCACAATCCTCCTGCCTCTGCCTCCCGAGTGCTGGGATTACAGGCGTGAGCCACCACGCCCGGCACTGTGGTATATGGTACTGGTTGCTGTTGGGTGTGGGTCTCCACACCCAGTATTGTTATGTGGTTACCGGGGAATCGAACCCGGGCCCTTGCGCTTGCAAGACAGGCGCCAGAACCACTGAGCTAACTCCTCGGCCCCTGTAGCTTTCTTTTTGATATTCTTTAGAAACTGAAAAAATTCCTTGTAACTCAAATCTGCTGAGAGGCTTATACCATTGATGAATATTGAATTTTTCAGATGCTTTTTATGGATCTGCTTAGAAAGGAAATTTCCTCATCTAAGAGAGATCCTCCTGATGTCTTGAGTTTGACCTCTAAAAGATTAGATTTCCAAGCGTGACTGTCTTTGTTTTGATGATGGAGTTCTCTGACTATGTTCTAAACATGTGTGGAAGCTGTAGTGATAAAATATCTTTAATTTATAATATTTGTGATTCCTTATTGATCTTCTTAAGGGTTCATTGGTTTTGTTGATCCTTCTGGATAACTGCCTTGGGCTTTGTTAGCTTTCTCTATTTTCTGTGCTTTGCTCTTTATTGATTTTTGTTCTTATCTTTACTATTTTTTGATTCTCATTACATTCAGGTAACTTCATTCTTCTTTGCCTAGCTTCTTCTGGTGAAGACTTAGATGGGTGATTTTTAGACTTTTAGGATGATAATCTTAGCTTCAAGTACTGGTTCCACTAACACATCACTGTTTTGTTATGTTTTAGTTTTCATTAAGTTCAAATATTTTCTTATTTTCTGCTAATTTTGTCTTTTACTCACTAATTAGAGCCATGATTTTTAACTTACAAATATATTGGATTTCTGTAGCTATTGCATTAACACAATATTCTTTGGGATCTAAGGGGAACTCACTCCAGAATTTCCTGTGGACACCAAATCTGCTGATTCTTAAGTCCATTTAACCTATGTAAATTAGCTCACGTGTTTTAAAGTATCTGGCTGGGCCGGGTATTTAGCTCAGTGGCTCCAGCATCAACAGGCTGGCTCAAGGTCCTGAGTTCGATCCCTGGTAACATATACCACAGTACCAGGTTTGGTGGCTCATGCCTGTAATCCCAACACTCAGGAGACAGAGGCAGGAGGATTGCTGTGAGTGCAAGGCTGAGTTCAGGACCAGCCTAAACTACAAAGCGAGAGCTGACTAAAAAAAAAAAGTATCTCTGAGTTATTTATCATAGCAAATACAATGTTACTCTATATAAATAGTTGTTATTCTGTGTTCCTTGAAATGACAAGAAAATATCTGCATATGTTCAATACAGTTAAAAATTTTCACCAATACTTTTGATCTACAATTGATTGCCTCTGTGGCCACAAAGCCTACAGAAATGGAGGGCTGATTGTGTTGATTTGTAACTTAATTTTATTCAGTTATAGAATAGTGTTTCCATTTTAAATTTTAGGGTCTTATTTTTCTCAACCAAATCCTAACTTTCACATAAAAAATAAAAACAAAACAATAATAAAATTCACAAAGGAATATAACTGCTATATTAACTCACACAACTAGCTTTGTATTTAATTTTTAGTGATATCAGCCCTGATGCTGTAAGAAATGAAAGGTTCGTTTAGGGCTGTCATGGAAGGTCTGTTGTTCTCAAAACATGAGTTGAGCAATGGAAGGGCACTGAGTTAGAACTTTTCTTTCTTTAAGTGCTAGGAGCTGCTCAGGACCAGCTGTCCTACGTCAGAGGTGCAGAGTAGACCACTACTGCAGCAGTCTGCAAAAGCCAAGTGCTACAGCCAGGTATCTCTGTGCTTCCCAAGCACCTGCTTTAGTTGACACTGTATCATAAAGAACCAGAGATAACTTGGTTAATCATGGACTTTCTGTATGCCACATGCTTCAATTCAAGAGTACAAGCACATGAGGATTCAGATCCTGTCATTAAAGGTCTGTCTCTTGGGATTGTATCAGTCTTGGTCCCATCTGGAGAAAGAAACCACACAGTAATTGGAACAGGGAAAGTTTAATACAAAGAATTATTATTTATAACAGTATCCCTTTATCTGAGGTTTTAATTTCCATGGTTTTAGTTATCCTTGGTCAACCATAGCCTGAACTATTAAATGGAAAATTCCAGAAATAAACAAGTTATATGTTTTGATTGATGTGCCCTTCTGAGTAGCGTCATAAACCGTTCGGTCCTGCCTCAAGTGTGGGTTACTTCTCTGTCCTGGGATACCACAGTGAAAACAAAGTTTTCACTTAGGGTCCCTCCCGCTTATTGATCTATTGCTGCTGAACTGCAGGGCTTGTGTTGCTGACTCTTGTTTTACTTCATGCTGGCTGCAAAGTGGGAGAGAAGTGGTTCCCAGAGATGCTGTCACATTATTCCTTTAATTAAAAGAGGAAAATTCTCCATGGAAAGAGAAAAGAAAAATTGCATACTGAATTTGCTAAGATCTACAGTAAGTTACTTTGTTGTTAATTCTTATGGTGCCGAATTCATAAGTTGAATTTTATCACAGGTGTGTATGCATAGGAGAAAATGAAGTATGCAAAGTCTTGGTACTGTTTGCGGTTTGAGTAACCCACTGGCTTCCTGGAGCGTTTCCTGCAGACTAGGGAACCACTGTCTCATAGAAGACTGCCTGCTTTGGGCTAAAGAACTCAGGAATAGCATGTAGAAGGAATAGCGACTACCCACAGGGTGAGCCAAAGCACCCACGGAAGGGAAAAATCCCACTTACCATCTCTGACCCCACTCCCAAGCCGAGGAGCCAGACCTCTCTGGAGAAGGTGTGGTGTGGCCCCGGGTAGGGTGCTGAGCGCGGTTCCCAGGGGCCGGGCTGGCGCTGGTTCGGTCCCTGCTCTCCCTGGCGCTGAGGGCCGCTCTCTGTGGAGAAAGGCTGTGCTCCTTATACCTTCTGGGAAACCGCCCTCTGGCAGTGCAGGGGTGTCCTTCGCACAGAGGCACCACGCGATGGAAGTTGCTCAGAAGCTGCCCGTGGGACGGTGGCCTGGAAGCGGCCCTCTGCTCCGGGAGGCGCTGCTGAATCTTACAACCGCTGGCGGTCCCACACGTCCCTGTTCACCGCGTGGTACCCCTTTCCCTCCCTCCGTAGTTTCCAACTGTGAAAAGTACTACTGCCTTGTAGTTAGCGCTTATTCCATATCGGCTGTTAAGAGTAAAACTCAGAATAATGGTTTTCATTAGATAATTCACTTACCTCTGTTTCATATATTTTACATCAGCTTCTCTGTTTTACAGTTATATATAAAAACAATATTTGGGCTGGGGATGTAGTTTAGTTGCCACATCTACCCGGCAAGTACAAAGTTCTGAGTTCGATCCCTGTACCGCAAAAAAAAAAAAAAAAAAAAAAAA